>JAMXBD010003168.1:67500-136252 GCA_024138025.1 Combretum micranthum | reverse complement strand
AACTTATAATCGATTAAATCGAGTACACTTTTGCTACATGGACTAACTCCATTAATTCTATTAGATGACGTGGATCTTTTAGTCGATACAAGAGCAACACATGTCCTTGTCAATTGTATTTCAATTTATAATTATTATTTTAATTCTTATATGATAATTATCATTATTTTATTTATGAGAAAGAAAAAATAATTTGGACCTAAGTCCTATTTAATTAGAGCACCTATAACAAACCCACATGGGCCATATACTCTTATAGCATTTCAAACATGACTCCTCTTATCATCCTTGTATACAGGGCCTAATAATGAACTTTTGCCAATGTGGGACAGTGGATCTTGGCTTGTTGTTTACACCGTAAGCATCAACCACTAAATTGTGAATAACTTACCATCATTAACACCAGTTGCCTTGCTTCCTTCACATACTCCACCATTACAGCAACAACTAGATCTCTAATGCTTGAGTTCAACGTCATTGCCACATGCACCGTCCCAGCACTTCCTCTGATCATCACATTCATTAACAGCTTTGGCACCGTAGTCTTTCGTGCCAATAGTAGTAGCATATGTTGTAATGTTGCAGCAGCATCTTGTTATTGTTTCTCGTTCATGATGTTGAATAGAATGGATGCATCGGAAATGGCCTTTCAATTTCGAATTCGTCGTGGATGCTATGCTCAATATTCGACTAAAAGATCATTACATACAATGAAATTAAGACATTCAATTGAATGATAAAAGCATCAATTTCCATGAGAAATTGATGGATATAATAATAAATGTGTATCATCTAACACTTTCGGATGAAACATCAATGTTTAAGAATGCTCTATTTAAAAAATGAAAAATAGAGCAAAATATTAGAATTTATCACAATCGTAAACCTCCTTTTTTATTTTTTTTCCCTTGGAAAATATCCTTTTAAACGAATTAGAAGACTGAAAAAAAAGAAGAAAAAACACCACAGATAATGAATGTTGCATAGTTGAGAGGCGTTCGTTGCGGAAGTGGTGCGGGGTAGGCGTTGTGGTAGGGGGTCAATTGTCTATCTGTCTTTTTATCTATAAACCAACAGTAACCTTTCCTAGTAATAAATAAAAATAATAATAATTTGTCTCACATACTCCTCATATTACATATACCAACATCATCATTATTCCACTCACATTACATGCAAGCACACTGGGTTTATTTTAACTCCAACTCCATTGGACTATTGAAAATGTATCAAAACTCTATTTTACTCTTTATATGATGTCAGCTTTGGTGTTTATTTTGTTTTATAATTTTGAGTTTCTTTGAGAGAAAGATTGTACATATTATCAATAGATGAAATTATCCCACATTGCTAAAACTTAAGCCATTGGCCCTATATATATAAAGATAATGGAAGTGCCCAGTCAAAACCGGTGAATTGAGGAGACAAATGTAGGCATGGTGCTAATGGGATAATTTTCCAGCAAGCCCAGCTAATTTTCTATCATCTAATGGTAGTAACAACGCTATATTAGTAACAAAAGTATACCTGAAAAGGTTATTTAGGTATTAAATTAACATTAGCTGGAAAAGCCACATCATCTAATGGTAGTAATATTGTTATATTAGATAGCAAAAGTATGCTTGAAAAGTTTATATAGGTATTAAATTGACATTAACCCATTTTTGAAACTTTTTGTTTTTATTGTTGATGAAGAAACGTTTAAAAGGAGTATTTATTATCTAGAATGTAAGTTAAATTTCACCATAATTGCTTATCAAGAGCTGAACAATCTTTTTGTACTTCTAGATGATTCTATTCCATTATTTGCCACATACATGCAACTATATATGAAAACTATATATTACACGTCTCAATGTTTTCCTCAAATATAATAATACGCCGTTGGAGCAGATATAAACAGAAGAACAAGTTAAATGGACACACCATATTTAGAAAGTAAAACATATATACATGTAGAAAATTCTACAATTTGCTAGTCAAATAAAGGTTACCATGTCAATAAATCCATCAAAGTACTATTCCAAGGGCTACGGTTATTAACATCCACCAATAGAGTTAATACTATATATAATATAATGAGGGTGATTTTTCCATTAACCAAAGAAAGATTTTCCACATATACACCACAAACATTACAATAAACAACTCATGATTTTGAAACTTTTTTTTTTATTTTTTTAATGAAGAAACATTTTAAAATAATATTTATTACCTAAGATTTCATTTGAAGATCAAAAAATAAAAATTTGCTGAATAAGTTTTTTATACCTCTAGATGATATTATTGTTCAACAATTTGCCATTTATATGTAGCTATATAAAAACTCTACATTTTGCATCTCAATTTCTACGTTATATATTGTAATAGGTTATTAAAGAGGAGATATACATAAATATGAAAGTCAAATAGACACACCATATTTAGAAAAGTAAAAATATATATGTGCGTGTAAAAAATTACGCAATTTGCATAGTCAAATAAAGAATAACAATTTATCAAGGCTAGTCAATAAAGCCACTAACATAATATTCTAAGGGCTACATTCAATAAGATATTAGTGTCCACCAATGGAGTCGTAGGATAAATAATATAACAATGGTAAAGATTTTCCACATTCAAACCGTAAATCTCACAATAGAAAACTCTTGATGACTTTTCTTTCCTCAAAGCCAAGCCTAAAAAAATTATTAAATATATTTGGATGATTTTATTAAACATTTTTAGCCTTTAAGGACTTTCAAATTGCTGTATCAAACTATTTTCACATTTGAACTTCAAAAACAAAATTGCATTACCGAAAAGACATAGGGTATCTATACATTATCGTACAACACAAATTCAACCTATTCTCATGAGCCTTGCACAAGGTTAATCTATTAATTGAAAATTTTGAGAAATTATATATGAAAGAATTTTAATTTACAATAATCCTCAACAAAGTCAATGAACAACATGTGATATCAATTTCACAAATTTCATTGCTCAACTAAATACCCAAACAATAAAAATCCAATTATCCCAATGGTTTTTCGTTGAAAGACGAATTCGTTAATAGCAATAGAAAGATTGTCCATATTTGACATTTCCAAAAAGCTTAAATGCTTAGTTAGGTCATATTTTATTATAACTACGTAACCAGCCAATAGGTGTACTAATTAATTAAGATATTAATAGGGATAAACCATTGATGAGTAATGTTCTAAAGCATTATCTATTGTCAATGACCTTGTAGCCTAGTGGCATTTGGTCCAAGCCCTCATCCTTGAGGTACCGAGTTCGACTCCTTGCGTTATAAAAATAGAAACACAACTACATTTACCAAAAAAAAAAATGAAATTCACATTACATGACTAACTTAAATATGAGTATATGACCACGGTCCCATCGAACAGATTGCCTAGTAATTAGAATACTAACTATTTTAGTAATTCAATCATAATTGGGTATGATGCGACATCATTGGATAGTGACGGGACTGGTCCCGTTAAAATTAATGAAGAGATCATAGAATTTCCCAATGAATAACATAAATAATTCTCATCAGCAAGCAACACCATGGAGCTCAATAAAAATGCAATAAGCACTCTTAAAACAATAATTAAAGAATAAGTTCATTTCACTTTCAAAAGTAAAAAAACAAAATAAAATATGCAAGACTACAACAAATATTCACCAAAAACAAACAAAAATTTAAAAGTAACATGATAGTGATTTGATAACAGGTAAATTCATTCTAGGATTATAAACTAAAGCAAATTTCTGAGGACACAAAACACAATGTAATCCTTTAACATCAAAACATTTGCAGTTTAATATGCATAATTTTTCAAAATGAAAACAAATTTGAATTTTGCAATTCAATTCTACTAATGCTTTCAAATTCATTGAACAAAATGAAGGAATACAAATGAACTTATCTCAAAACATAATAATCCCCTAAACCTAATCGTGAAATCAACTTAGAATTCAAGTTTGACAAGATTATAAAGACCCATAAGACAATAGTTATGCTATAAGAACATTTGAACCTTCTAAATGCAAATGTTGTATAAAGGTCCACCAAGTCACCCTCTTGGCATCCTAAACCTAAATTCATGAATGCTTCAAGACACTTAGAACATCACGAAACCAAAGTTGTGGTCTTTGTTTTTATCCAAATACCATTCAAATACATCAAACCACATGCAGATTACCTATTTACAATAAAGAACAAGTTTTATAATTACAGTCTCTTCGTAAAATGGACTCAAAGGAGTTGAAAATACTCAAGAAGCCATATAAAAAGAATGTCAAACCAAGACATCAACACATGCATATAGCAATTGGCATTGGGGAACAACAATGAACCCAAAACAACACACATGAGAACTTGGATTAGTCTAGGGTTTTGTCTAGTTTGATGCTTAGGCAGCACAAGCTAAGTGATACAAGAACAAATTAATGACTATAAATTATAATTTGAAACCAAACAAAAATAAGGAGGGAGATCAAATATGATGATGCCATCATCAATTTTCACATAAATAAACAAAATTTTCCCTTTCCTAAAAAAATATCAAAACTATTCAGTTACTAAGGTCCTATGGACTTGAATTGACATACAAATGCTTGAAATAAATATTAACATGGCTTGTCAAGGATATTAATGAAAAAATCTATATCCAATACATTTAAGGCCTTAATCCAAGTGTGTTAAACACTCAATATTCGCTCGGTAAAGACAAATTTAGGGAAATCGAATAGAAAAAAAAAAATCAAAACTATCATTCAAATGATTGTGTAAATTTATTGGTATATATGTTTCTCTAGAAAATCAACCAACAATAAATACTAAAATGATTATTATCAACTATCAATGTATAACCGGAGAGATGGAGAGATAAACAGACAGACTAGGAGGAGAGATGGAGAGGCAAATAGATAGACAGATAAGGACAGGGATAGAGACAAAGATAGAGATAGAGAGAGAACGTACCACTTTCTGATTGCTCTACTAGACATTACGCAAGAGAGAGAGTATCTCTAAAGGTGATGAGAGAGAGGTTTAAAGATGAGTGACATTATGCATTTTCTTTTCTTTTTTTTTTAATTTTGATAAGCATTCTAAATATTCAAGAGTGAGGAATTATAAAATAACTATTACTTTTAATTTAAGCATTAGTTATCTTTATTATTGAAATATCACATGTTCACATCATCTAAATTTATTCACAAACATAATTATAGTGTAGAGGGTCATATTGGTAATTAGGCTTGAAGGCCAATTTAATGTCAAGAACCGGTCTTTTGGGCTAGTGGCAAGGTCTAGAAGACAAGTCCAATAGGGGATGTCATGGTAAGCTTGGAACAGGGATCACCAGTTTATTCTGCTCTAGGCCTAATCTGGCTTACTCGTACACAAAAGTAGACTCCAAAAATATCTTTATGGGCACATTCAAGCTTTGTTTGACTGAAATAAAGCTTATATAGAATAAAATAATTTTATTTATATTTTATATTAAAGATGGACTGTTTAAAAGGAAAATGGGCTCCCTTTATATTATAAAAGCTCTCATCTTCTTCCAAGCTCACAACTAAAGCCCATATCCATATAAGAAAAAGAAGGGATGAATGTTGACCATTAGATTCATAAAAGATCCAAATGTCACAAGCAACGCTTGATCTCAACCATTCGTTCGAATGTTAACCGATAGCTTGCATTGATCTCTACCACCTATAAATAAGAGTTTCCTCCTCCTCTTTGAGGTCATTTTCTATGTATTGCTAGGATTAAAAGCAATGCGAAAACTCTGTCGAAATATCTTCAGAAAAGATCAAGGCAGCTACTTGGTGAAGAACAAATCAAGAACTCAAATCTATTTGATTTGATCCTTTGTCACACCCGCGCACTCAAGAAAGCATGTTTGTCTGTTCCTCATCCCTCGCCACTCTCTACGGCATCTTATAAGTATCATCAGCTTAGAATCCTTTCAGGTTGACTGACATATCTGTTGCGTATGATCGATTAGCTATAGTAGCCTCAGCATACATATAGTATATGTTATATCATGATTAAAAGACATGACTAAAGTATCAAGGAAAAGGCAATGTTTGCAATTTTTGTAAACGTTACCACAAGTCAAAATTCTTATAATTACATTTAGTACAAGAGATGCTACGGAGATTTTTGTCAATTTCATTGGTGGATTGCTAGGGAGTGCAAGAGTTGGAGTATATAAAGAGATTTGAATATAAATGAAAGTGTTAATGATTGAGATATAGGGTTGAATCATTCATAGAATAGTAATATTAATGGTGATGTTAACAAGAAATCTTCTCTTGTGGAGCACAAGCTATTGTGTGTCTTAAATGTTTTATAGAGGAAGAAGGAAGAATATGAGAATTTTATGTGTCATTCTTAATGGATTTGATAATCCAAAGGTTGTGGAGTAGGTCTTAAAGATACATATTAATCCTTGGAGGAGGAAAGATTAATTACTCTCCTTAAGAAAGGCAACCAAGAACATAGAAGAAAGCACCTAGTGTCATTTGTGCGATTGAGGAAAAGTTAAATGTTATTTAAGAAGGAAGAGAGATTTAGTGTCAACCATACAGTAAGACTATTGGAAGCTCTCAAGGGAAGACAATTAACCCAACATCCTTAGATGGAAGGAACCCTACTATCTCAGTGATAGAAATCATAACACCAAGTTGGTTGAAATTTTAGATAAAGGGATGTCCAACTCTAAGGATCCTACTAAGAAGGACAAACTGCTTGTCAAGTTTGACATCACATTTTTGTTTGGCTTAGCGTATAACAAAATTTTACTTGATGAAGGTATTTGGCGGAGTTTGTAAACCCTGAAAATTTTTGTTTCTAAAAAGTTATATTAGTAACATGTGAGACCACACCATAATGACCCTTATAGGGATATGATCTTATGGTCATCAAAAGGTAAATTGAAAGCGCACATATAACTCGAATAATATATGATAAGATATAATACCAAATCAAGTAATGACACAAGTGAATTGAAATTGAACTAAGACCTTATAAATGAAATCAAAGCTACAAATATGTAGTTATGTGACTAAAAATCCTGATTTGGAACCTAAACCATCATCATGTAAATAAAATCACAATATTAGTCAATTGCGTAAATGTAAAATTTCAGTTTTAAGAGTTATCAATGGTGATTTAAAAGCATATTGGGATATAAATAAGTATGTTTTTCATTAATTAATAAATTTTTCTTCCTAGTTATAAATATTTAACAGATATTAAAAGCATTCGTCATATATCCATTGTAGAAATTCCAACACTATTCAATAAAGAAATGAAACCCCCTTATTCCTTCTTCACCATGTGTTGTAAATGTAGGGCCATAAACACCTTTTAAGCATTCTAAAATTAGCAAATCCACTCAAATCTGAACATGCAAGGAAAGCTACAGCAAGTACACTTTCCATTTAATGCATGGATTTCCTTCATTCCCTCTCTCACTTCTTTTTCCACATCACCCACCCCCTCCCTTGGGTCATAGTACAATCATAATACTCTTCCACTTGATGAAAAATATCACATAATCCCACTTAAATATTTGAAAATCTATCTTACCAATGCAACATCGCATCACTTAAAAACTTACAAATCACTCCATCTTCTCTTCCTCTTCCATTTTCCTTTTCATATCGTGATCTCTCCCATTCTCATCTCTCCTTCATTCTCTCTTTCTCAATCCCATTCCTACCTCCCCCCCCCATCCCCCAAAACAACCTTGTTCTTTCTCTTCCTTTGTCTTTAGCCAAGAGCCATTCGTCTCTTTCCCTCTCCACAAAAACTAAAACAACTACACATCACAATTCACAACTTCATTCATCTCCTTTTTCACAATATACCACAATGGAGACCTAAGTAGAAACTCAAAACAACAAAGGTTTAGGAGTAAGGAGTTACCTTATATCAACAAGGTAAGGAACTTCTTCCTAAATGAACTTCATTCCTGTAGTTCATTGTATTTCTAATAGACACCATCCCTTCCTCTCCATGTTAGGTTTGGCCACCCCACGTAAAGGAGGAAAATTTACCATTTGTAACTCAATAACTCAAGGTAAACTATCGTTTCTTAATCTAATGAGTAAATGAAAGATAGAAAACCAAGATAGACATGTTCATAGGCACGCATAGATTTGGATCACTAGGAGTTTATGAGAAACTCAACTTGTTTCTCATCAAACAAGAAGCAAACATCACAAATTAGGAGTCTCATATGATAAAAGTGAAGTCAAAAAATCGAAAGCCCATATAAATAGTGAGAATAGAGGCCCATCAGCTCATCTAGGCTAATATAAACAAAAGATGATCTAATTGAGCCAATAATTGATGATAATCAAATTAAGCAAATCAATAGTAGGTAAACTCTTGAAATAGAAGCATGTTGCATTAGGAATAACTAGACTGACTATACATGCGAATTTAATGAAAGATGGATGTGATAGGAATAATTTGCATTTAACCAAGTAAAATCATGTATAAAGCCAATAAGGTGACCACCGAGCTATCTTAAGTCTACAATAGTAGAAAAGAGGCAAATCTAGGAATAATATAGGAAACAAGAATAAATGAAACCTAAATTAAGTCAATTATAACCTAAAATATAATCGTAAGAATATAAGCCACATTACAAGAGACTCTAATTTAAAACACTAAAGAACACTAGAACTTATGTTATTCCTCAATATTAATATACTTTATTGTTGTATAGGTGAGTTAGACTACCTCTCCGATACACCTAAGGATTACTATGAAGCTTAGTAGGTGATTATGGACAGTTGAGCAACTTTGACTCTATTCACATTGCTTTTCTCTGTAGCTTAGTTGCAACTAAGTAAAAGAGAATAAACGTTTCATGTGGATATCGAGAAGATAACTGATGTATGATTGAACAAAACATCATAATTAAAGTGCTAATTAAAATGTGTGATATTTTTGCCTGGTAGCTTAGATATTAATGAGTGCTTGCAAGATATTTGAACACCCGAACCAAACCTAATTATATAAGGTGATATAATTTAAATGATGTTGCATAGCATGCTTGCATAAGAATTGCATTCAAGTAGTCATCTTTGCTATGTATTATATTTTGAGCCTATGGTATGATTAGGGTATCCAATGAGTAAATTTTGATCAGGTTGTGAATTCCATTAGACTTATAGGATTTATGGGAACCATCTAGTAAAGTGAGGAATGTTGCCTCTGTTTGCACTTGAAATAGTAATACTTAGGGAGTTTCTCAGAACCAAGTAAATAGATGATTTTTCAAAAAACTTTATTTTGATATAAGGTATTTCCAAGCATTATCTAATTCTCTTAGGCAATAATGGCAAGAGTCGAGTTCCTTAACCCTATTTGAGAGGGTATAAATCTCCACCTTGTTTAAATTCTGGTCATCTGAACTTGTATATGTGTGATCATATGTTTAATTGATGAATTGCATATGTGTATTAATGAAACTTGTTATGTGTATTAATATGTAATTATTATCTTGTTGCTTCATTAAGCTGTGGTTCACTTATATCATTAGAGATTTCATAGGTTTTACGGTACCACTTGGTTTGTATCGACAAGAAACCTTATCTCAATACACGCTAGTACCTATAGGGTTGAAATGGGCATGAGAAAGCAACATAAGGATGAAAGCTATTAAATAATATCTCAATTGCTTTATTTTTCTATATGAATTTAAGTAAGACTCCTGTAGTTGAAGTTTAAGAACCTTCTGTATTAATTAAAGTTAAGTATTTCTATCTCATGATATTATTATGTGTGTGTATATATGCTTTCACTTTTATTCTAAACAACCTCGATCTTATATGTGCATGTCGCTTCCCTTTAAGTGACCTAATCATATCATACACTTGTGTCTCTCTAAGAGTCGCTAAATACATTTCTTAAGAATCAAGCTACAGTTGTCCATAAGGTAGGATGATACGTTTAGGGCACCATTTAGGAAGTGATAGAGTTCCTAGTTAATTCTCACTTCCTATTTACTATTATGTTAACACTCATTAATATAATAAGATTAATCAATTATAAATATGGCAGGGTCTTCACTAATATAAAAGGATAATGTGTATAATAGGAATTGAAGGCTTTACTACTAAAAAAAAAAAATTAAAATTGAAGGCATTACTAGTCTAAAGGATTTTATGATGAAAAAAATATCCTTTAGGTTGCTTGTTGGCTTACCATAGAGGTATTCTTTAAAATATGTTTTGTATAAAACTAACAATATTCTATATGTTTTGTAAGGGTAATTTACATTAAGTATTGCTTATTCTATGGGGGGAAAATGCAATTTTAGGGGTTTTAATTAAAAGGAGATTTCAATTGATCAACCTAAGGTTGGGAGTTGATATTCTTGAGAAATATATTAATTCAGAAAAGGAATTTCCATAGTCCAAGAATTGATAAAGAATTAGATTGTATTGTCAGAATCACATAGATAATTCTAAGGAGATTCAAAGTTTACGTATGTTCTTACATTCTTGATTAATCTTAAGCATTCTTTCCTTGGTATTCTTACTATTTGAATTCTTCAAGTTTATTTAGTTTAGGATTAGTAATTTCATGATTAATTTATTCAATTTAATGATTGGATATTAAGGAATGGGTAATTACTAATAGATTTAGTCTTTGTAAAAGCAATACTTGTATTTATTCCATCTGCTATAGAATCGACAAGTGAACTATTCTATATGGTCTTAGGAAATTAGTTGGATTGGTACTAAGAAAGGTCTAAGAACAAGACTTTAATTTTATTTAAATCATAAGTTATCTTAAAAGTATAAGAGTGGAAAAGCCAATCATTATCCTAAGGAGATAAGGAAGTCCTAATCAAATCTATAGCTAATGCTATTCTCTTTTATGCCATGAGATTGTTTATTTTTTGAAATAGCCTAAATCCCCGTATAAGTTAGAAATCTCATTGAGATAGGTTAAATGAATAAAATAAGTAAACGATAGAAAAGGAATAAACAATTTGAGATAATTAACTTAGTAAATAGGTTAAATTGAGATTTAACATTTCAAATATCCCTTTTCAGAATTGTTTAATTATTTTATCTATTGGTTTTGACAAATTGAATTTCATAATTTTTTTCTAATTTTCAAATATCATTCATATAATCCAATTTCAAACCATACACTCTTCAACATTCAATACAAATGTTTTGTTTAAACTCCTAAACCTTGAATTTTAATTTAAGTTTCATTTTTTGAAATCTATAAATTTTGAAATCAATTACCTATTTAAAATAATCAATTCTTAAATTCAAACTCAAATTGAAATCAGTTTTCTGTAAACTAAACTTCTAAAGTATGTTTCTAAATCAAGTTATTAATTTCTATAATATAAATTCTCAAATTATTCTCTATTTAGTTTTTATACTTAATATAATTATCAAAAAGTTTTAAATCAATATCTTATCCTAAAAATATCTTTAGCCTTTATCATTTTCTTTCTTTTTTCTTTTTCACACCTACCTTTTTCTTCTCCTTCCTTATTTAGTTCCCTTCTTTCTTCTCCTTTCCTTTTTTTCTCTTTTCTTTTCTAAATTCCCATATGAAATCTCAATTCATAGAGATCCTAGATGAAATCAAAATTAAAAAAGAAGATACAAAGTAAGAATCATGCTATTAGTAGCTTCAATATCTAAAAGTAGTGCTGATAGAGTAAAACAAGTAACTTATGGTTGATGAACAAGTAAATTGTTGTTTTTGTTTGTTTTTATTGTTGTTATTTCATGTATTTGATGATTTGATGCCATATATAAGTAGAATTTAAGATAGATTTTGTAAGCTCGTAATATATGAAGTTATAAGTTAAAACACAAGTGGGATCATGTCTATTAAAACTAAGATTAAGATGGCATATGAAGTGACAACATATATATAGATGTTATAGATGATAATTCTAAGTTTGTATGATGGATATAGGATGTTAGAAGTTAAAAAATGATACAAAACAAGTAGGAAATAGGTTGTATTTTCGAAATTTTAAAACAGAGCAAAGAGCAGGGGAGACACGAGGAACCAAATTCAGTCGTGCTCCTCACTTTTTCTTGAAAATTTACAAAGTTTACTCATTAGAGAAGAACCACGGCTAGAGCATGGTCTCGTGTATCATGCCATGCTTCTCTCTGATTCATTTTAACAAAAGCAATTTCAATTCCTAGAATAGCATGGCTAAAACACGAGTTGACCTATCTCATTGTGTTCCTCTCTATTTTTTACGTGTTTCATATGTCTAGAGGAAATACGACTAGAATATGGCTAGAGATATCTCGTTGTGCTTCATTCTGACCCATAAGTGCCTTGTATATTGATGAAACACGGGTACATGTAATTTGCTTTTGGTCTTATTTTTTTTTTCTTACTTAAAGTGAAACACGACCGAAATATAGCTCATTGTATTCCATCGTGTTTCTCTTTATCTTAAAAAAAATGAAATGTTAAGTGAAACATAGTAGAAACATGCTTAGTCGTATCAAATCATGCCTCTCAATGGTTTTCGAACTAAACAAAACACAATGGAAACACATCATAATGTATTTGGCCATGCTTCTTCTCATGCATATAGACAGGGTGAATCACGACCCTTGTACCTGCTTGTGTTCTTCCTGGAAATGTGAATAAGATAAAAATAAAACAAAAATGAAAAAGATAAATTATAGTTAATCTATTATATTGATTAAATGATATAATTAAGAATGAGTTTAGTGAATTGATAGATTTAATAAATAATTTGATTAAACATATAAGTTAAATATAAAATGAACTTAGTTAATAATCTTAAGTTCAACATGGCTTACTGAACTTCAATGAGCTAAAATGAATTAGATTAATTAAGTTTAGTTAACTTGATTTAGTAATTGCATTAAGTGATTAATTCTAATCAACTTGGTTAAGATTAAGTTAAAATAGCTAATAATTGGCTTATAATGAAATGTGTATGCTTAAACCATAAATAGCATGGAGAATATGTTGTTTTAATATGCTTACTAGAAATGAGTATATTGAAATGAAAATATGATAGATAATGGAGAACTTGGCAGGATTCCTATTTTCATGTCTAATCAAATAAAAGTATAAAATGAATGCTTAATATGAAATTTGATATAAGTTAATAAATAATAGGATTGCTTGCATAGTTTAATTTTCTTAAATAGATGTTTGCCTCTGATCCATTCTCTGAGATAGCCCCCAGCTTACCTTATATTTCTTATTGGGTTTCGAATCAATAAGGTATGCAGTAACGTGCTTGTTGTTTGTTAGGATATGCATTAATAATGAAGTAAAACTTAAAGAAAACCTAATAATTGAGTGTTGCTTGTGCTTGTGTTGTTGAATCCGGTCGGAGAGCGACAACCTTCTCTAGAGTCGAGCACAATAATTAAGGGGGTTAAGCCACCCCCGTCATGATATAATGAAAAATGCCATAATGCAATGATATACCATGACACAATGGCGATTCATAACTGCTTAGTGGGTAGTTGATGGGGCAAATAGTATCAATGTAACATTTATTTAGCCTTGGGGCGAAGTAACGTGGTTTAGTTCACGTTTATGAGAACAATTAAACTAAACGATATTATAAACTGAGATAAATAAAGTCGTGTAAGCTATGAACTCTAAATGAGGCTATTTTCTCTTTCTCGATTTGACATAAGAGATATAAGTATCGGGCTGCTTCTATTAACCTCCTAAGCAGTTACGGTTACTCAGGACCCCCGGGTTCGCAGAGATTATTTCGAAGTATGAGTGCTTTAGTGTTGATTAATTTACTTTAATTTAAAGATAATAACATATTATTGCTACATTACACTAGTTTAGGCTTATGTGCCATCTCTTGTGTGCTTGTGTTGCTGTGTACTGGGTTTTAGCTCATTGTTGTTTCGTTTTCAAGTATTGATGAAGATATGGATGATTATGTCGATGATTTGATGATGATGATGTTTGATTTAGGAATATGGGATGACTTGGGGAGGACTTGTGGATGAGTGAAGTGAGCTAGGACGGTGGATTTTATTTTAGTTGTTTTGTTTTTATTTTGTTTTAAAGAGTTAGATTTATCTTTTGAAACTGTACTTTTCTTTAAGGGCCTGTGGAGCATACGTGTTTTGTAATAAGCTTTTGAAGCTTTGTTTAATGAAAGTTGATCTACTCATGTGAGTAGAAGATAGAATTGTTTTTATAAAGCTTGTTTTCCTATTACAAATCCAGTTGTTGTTAGAATCTAACTAAACTATTTCAAGAACTAAAATTTGGCTAGTAGATGTTCACGATAAACATACCTTTTTAAGGAAGCCTGTACGTATAGTACTTAAAGTATTATGCGTGGCATTACATTTTTCATATATGAAGGTGTCAAGAGGATTTGACCTTGCTAGCCATATTTTTGTGGCGTGGTGATCCTTTTAACCATAAAATAAATTAGAAGTTGGTTTGTTAAGGCAAAGCTTCAATGTGTTTGTGCATCTTTAAGGATCACTCTGACTTTAATAAAAAACGCTTGAGGAATTTGAAATAACCTCACAATCCATGGATGAGAATTCTCAAGTGTTTATATCTTGAAATCTAAATTTCTAGAAGTTAAGATGGAGTGTAAGCCATCATGGTGTTAGAGAATTATATTGATGGGAAGAGAAATGAGAAAGATTTATTTTAGCAAGTTGGGAGAGGTATTCATATTTGTATCTTTAAAGACCTTGGTTGCCTTTGATTCCAGTTTATCAATTTGGTAATCTTGAGATAAATTGGTGAATTTGAAGGTGAAAGACATGTGTGATGAATGTAGTGACTAGGGTTTTGAGAAGATATGCAATGTGATTACTTAAGAGGAAAAGTATGCCTAGTATGGCCAATATTGTTCTTAATCAGGGTACAATAAGTTAGTAGTTTTGAAAACATATAGAACCAGTAATAGCTCTTAGTCCTTCCTTTTCATTTAATCTTACTTTTGTGGAAAGTCATTTAAAACTTAAACTATGTCAAAATTGAAACATTTTCTCTAAAAATTTATTACGATGCTATAACCTACATTTTTTTTTTCTGAAGGAATCTAGATCAAATCCTTAAATTTGTTTTGTAGTTTGAACAAATCTATTGAACATATATCACTTCACTACCTTGCAAATGCATTAAATTTGGTTATTTTTCTTGGATTGTCATGTTGATGTATGCACTGTAAACAAAATCCAATATTGGCTTCTTTCAACAATGAGATTTTACCAATTAAAAGGAAGTAAGATAAAGAAGCTTTCTCAAAATTACTGTTATCTTGTGGTGGAGAATGAAATTTGCACATTTTCAATCTAACAGCTCATATCCATTTAATATTATTTAATGCATTTAAGCAAATTTGAGAGAAATTACAACATTACCAAATGAAGATTGAAATGCATAAGCTAGTTCAAGGCTTTCGCTAAATTCATGGTATCTACCACAAGGAAATACTCTAAAGCTAAACTGAGATGGTACCTATGATGTAAGGAATATAAGGGCAAGCATTAGGCTCAATGTGGAAAATATAGTAGGTGGTTTTATTTAGACAATTATTGCTCCTTTGTCAAACCAAAAATGTTGGGATGTTAAAAGTAACGGTATTTTTAAAGGGCTTAAGTTGACTCTTTTAATTTGATGGCTAGATGTTGTTACTGAATGCGATAGTTAGTTAGCCATAATAAGTTTATCACCAAGTATATGTCTTGCTACTAAAAGAGTTTTGCTTTAGTGTGTCGTATTGAAGACTTATGTTGTTCTTTTAATTATGTTGATTTTAGTTTAGTGAAAAGAGAAACTAATACTCATGCAAATTGGTTAATGTCTCAAGGAAAGTTGGGGGAATAGTTTAATTTTAGGGTGATTTCACCCCTTTCTTTTGTTTTCAATGTTTTAAAATGACCAGGGTTTCTGAGTACCAAACTGGTGTTGGTTTTTTTTTCTTCAATAAAATTTATATTACCATGATAAAAAAAAAAAAAAACAAAACCTTATTCTTAGGTGCATTTTATAATTTAAAGTTATTTCTTTCTCATTTTGAACCCCATTTCTCTTCAAAAGTGAAGTCAAACCTATTAAGTTTAAAAGGAAACATCTTCACTCATTTCTCTTATGTAGTATAACATGGTTAAAGGTGGTAATTATAACAAAATTGATTAAAATGATAATTATAATACAATTGACTATTTAATGTGAAATGAAAATAACATGTATGAAGTAAAAATGGGTGAAAAGACTTTTACTTTATTTCTCTAAAAATTTCAAATGAAACCAAAAGGATTTAATTAAATTAAAGGATTAGGTCTGTACCAGGACTTAACCTGGCTTGGTCACAACAAGCCTTTAAGCTACCTCAGACCCATCATGGTGATTCCCATACGAGTTTGAGTAAGTAGATAGATAGGTCTCGTCTTGGTTAACTTCTAGAATCCATTAGACTTTACCTCAAGGAAGTTATGATGGTTCCCATATGAGTTTGGGTAGGTGGATAGCTAGGTCTGATTTGGATTAACTTCTTAAATCCATTAGACTTAGCAGGTTTGATGTAACTAAACTTCCTAAGCTTGTTGGACCTAAATGTTTTTTTTTTTTTAAGATAGATAGAGAAAGAGAGAATATTTGGCAAGAAAGAGGAATATTTGGCATTAGCAGGCTTTGTTGGATTATAGGATGCAAAAATATACGCATGTGACTTGTAAAAATATTTAGCAAGTAACAAACTTTATTGGGTCATGGGATACTAATATATGCATGTGATTGCATCAAAACTTGTGAATAAGGGCATAGCTTTGCCAACAAATTGATGGAAGTTCACCCATATATGGTTCTTCATTATATTTCTCTTTATACTATATTTCACTCACTTCTTCTAGACTCAATTGCAAAAAGAACTTTCTCCTCACATGAAAAGTGTGCATCTTTTAATTGAAAAAATTTGTTTATATAATAATATATCTACATTTTTATTTTTGCAATTAATGATGGTTAATTTATGTCCATTAAAATGATATCCATTGATGATGAGAACCACAAGTGACTTGTCTTGAGACTCAACACCTTTACCCTTGGAGATGACTTCCCTAGATAGTCAGATCAAGTATGATAAGGGAAAACCTCAACCCAATGGCAAACCTATGCCAAAGAAATTGGCATGTTGTGAATAACTCAAGTAATTAGCTTTGATTGGTCGAGAAGATTCAAGCAAGAATCAAAGCTAAGAAATCCTCTCAAGAACATTATTTGTGAATAAAAATGGTAGTGTATTTTTCATTCATGATTGCTAAGTATTTATAGTGACCTAACGTGCTTACAAACCCTAAAAATAACAAAATTCGTAATGGGCTTAAGTGTGCAACAAAAATAGCCCAATACTTACAATTACATAAGAGAACTTAATAAAACTCACTATGGGCTTATGTAATAACATAAGGAACGCAAAAACACAACAAACTAACCAAGACAAGTATTTTAATGGCCTAGAACATAAAATAAAATAAGTTCAACTTAATAAAAAGAGCTTTTATGCAATTCACATCCCTTTTTGAAGCTTGATCTTCATGTTTTATCTTCTAGCACTTGTATTAAATTGATCAAAGTCTGATTTAAGTCTTGTAAGCCAAAATTGAGATTGGACTCATCCTTGCAATCTTCTATTGCAGATAGATTATTCCACATTCCTTGCATCATACCTTGCATAACTTCTTTGAACCTCTTTGCCTTTTCTCTTGTGATGTGTCCTTGAGGTAAAGTCATAGGGTCTTTACTCTTGATTACCTAATTTGCATCATTCTCTCCCTCTTCAAGATGATTCATCCTCGAATCAAACTCATCACCTACATTAAAGGGATAAAGATCACTAACATTAAATGTAGCACTAGCATTATACTCACTAGGTAAATCCAATTTGTAAGCATTATCGTTGATTCTTTCCACTACTTAAAAGGTTCCATCTCCTTTTGGATGTAATTTGGATTTTCTTTGATGTTGAAACCATTCTTTCCTCATTTGCACCCAAACCCAATTACTAGGTTTAAAGATCACTTTCTTTCTTCCCTAGTTGACTTGTTGCATGATTCGCTGATTCCTCTTTTCAATATTTTTGCGCACATTTTCATGCAATGTCTTCACTAAATTAGCCTTCTTTTTCCCATCAAGACTACTCCTTCCATCACATGGTAGAGGACCTAAATCCAAAGGAGTTGGTGGATTGAAGCCATATATAATCTCATATCGTAAAAAATCTATAGTAGAATGCACCATAAGATTATAAATTACCTCAACAAATGGCAAACAATCTTTCCAATTTTTTAAGTTCTTTTGAATGACAGCATACAATAAAGTTCTATTTACTACCTTAGTTTGTCCATCAATTTGTGGATGGCAAGTAGTAGAAAGCAACAATTTAGTGCCTAATTTATTCTACAAAATTTTCCAAAAGTAGCTTAAGAAGTTTACGTACCTATCACCAACAATAATTTTAGGAATGCCATGTAACGACACTATCTCCCTGAAGAACAATCAGCTACATGTGTTGCGTCATTGGTCTTACTGCATACAATGAAATGCACCATTTTAGAAAACCGATCAATAACAACAAAAATAGAATCTTTCCCCTTTTTCAACTTAGGTAAACCCAACACAAAGTCCATGGTAATATCAACCCATGGTTTACTAGGTACAGGTAAATAGGCATAAACCTTGTGGTAAAACTTTAGACTTAGCTTGTTTACAAGTAACACATCTATCACAAATTCTAATCTCATCTTTTCTTATATTAGGCAAATAGAAGTGTTCATTCAATGTATCTAAAGTTTAGCAACTCCAAAGTTTCCCATTAATCTAACCCCATGAGCTTCTTTTACAAGTAATTTACGCATAGAACACATAGGTATACCTAATTTATTTTCTTTAAATAAATTACCATCCATTCTATTATATTTACCAACAACCCCTTTCTCATAAGCATGATAAATACTAAAAGAGTTAGAATCGTCACCATACAAACATTCGATGTGTTCAAATCCCAACTTCTTTATATTAATGGTGTTTATGAGAGAATAACTTCTAGAGAAGGCATCAACTACCACATTCTCTTTACCTTGCTTATATCTAATCACATATGGGATTGTCTCGATTAACTCACTCTACTTGGTATGCCTCTTATTCAACTTACCTTGCCCTTTGAGATGCTTGAAGAATTGATGATCAATGTGAATTACAAACTCCCCAAGCCATAGGTAGTGTTGCTAATTTTCCAATGCTCTCACTAATGCATATAGTTCCTTGTCATAAGTTAAGTAATTTAGGGTAGCTCCACTAAGCATCTCACTGAAGTATGTAATGGGTTTCTTTTCTTGCATTAAAACAACACCAATTCCTAAATTTGTGGCATCACACTTAACTTCAAATGTTTTAGAAAAGTCAAGCAAAGTTAAAATAGGTGCTTTACTCAACTTCTCTTTAAGTAAATCGAATGCTTGTTGCTGCTCATTATCCTACTTAAAACCAGCATTCCTTTTAGTAACCTTGGTGAGAGGTGCAACAATAGTGCTAAATTCCTTGATAAAACATCTATAAAAACTAGCTAAACCATGAAAAGATCTTACCTTACTTACCAATTTAGATGTTAGCCAATTTTTTATAGCATATGCTTTTTCATCATTAACTTCAACACCCTTTGCACTAACAGCAAAACCTAAAAGCATAATTCGATCTAAACAAAAAGAATACTTTTTAATATTAGCATACAACTTTTCTCTTCTCAAAACATTAAGTACTAATCTCAAATATTGAAGATAATAATTCAAATTATTTGAGTAGGCAAGGATATCATCAAATTAAACAACAACAAATTTTCCAAGGAAAGATCTCAAAACATGATTCATTAACCTCATGAAGGGACTAGGTGTATTAGTAAACAAAAGGCATAACTAACCATTCATATAAACCATGCTTTATTTTAAATGCAGTTTTCCACTCATTAGCTCCTCTCATTAGAATTTGATGATATTCACTTTTCAAATCATTTTTGCTAAAACACAAGATCCGTTTAATTCATCCTACATATCATCTAGCTTAGGAATATGGTGTCTATACTTTGCTGTTATGTTATTGATTGTACGACAATCAATACTTATCCTTCAAGTTCCATCCTTTTTAGGCACAAGTAAAGCAGGAACCATACATGGACTTGTGCTCTCTTGCACATACCCCTTAGCCATCAATTCCTCAACTAGCCTTTGAAGCTCTCTAGTTTCCTCTGGATTACTTCTATAAGCTGGTCTATTTGGAATTGATGCATTGGGTGTGGAATCAATCCGATGTTCAATACCTTGATTGGTGGCAATCCTTTGCATATATCCTCGGGAAAGATGTCCTCATATGCCTATAAAGGAGAAACAGACTCACAAGCAAAGTGTCATCAAGTTCATATGTAGAAAATTAAGGTTCCTTATACATTAGTACAAGTATGGTCCTAGTACAATACATCGCCTCTTTGATGTCACTCCCCTTAGCATAAAACCTCACATGTTTTTCTTTACTCTTCACTAACTCTTTTAAATTTAAGCACACTCCTACTCTCTTTCTTTTTGAATTCAATCTTTCCTCTGCCTCACTGTTTTTGTCACTTTTACCTTTCTCAGAATCAACTAACTTTCACTTCTCCCATTCTCAAAACTTGTTTGAGCCTCTTGAAATAATCTTCGTATACTTCCTTTGGTGACAAAGGATTGAGGTTAATCTGCTTGCCTCCCCTCTCAAAAGTATATTGGTTGGTGAAACCATCTTGCTTAGCCTTCTTAACAACTTGCCAAGGCCTTCCCAAAAGGAGATGTCTAGCTTGCATGGGGATCATATCACATAGAACTTTATCTTTGTACCTTCAATAGTAAAAAAAAACTAAAACTTGTTTTTTAACCCTCACTTCTCCACTACCATTTAACCATTTGAGTTTTTAGGTGCTAGGATGCTTAATAGTTGGTAAACTAAGCTATTCTACCATGTAATAGCTAGTTACATTAGCACAACTACGAACATCAATTATTACATGACAAACTTTACTAGTGACAAAACACCTAGTATGAAATAAGTTTTCTCTTTGTTGGTTGACATCTTTATCTTCTTTTCTTTAGTGCTTAAAGCTCAAATTGTCACAAGACAATCTCCATTGACCACATCCTATCCACCTTCTTCATTAGTTGCATCTTCAAAGGATTGCATAGACTCGTTATCTTCATCTCCAGCTTCACTAGCTGAATAGTATTCTCCTTCCTTCAAGACCATAGCCTTCTTATTTGGGCACTCTCTTTGGTAATGACATATTCCATAGTATTTCAAGCATTTAATTTTACTTGAAGAAATGCTAGAAATAAGTTTACCTTGCTTTTGGGAGGATGAAGAAACTCCCTCCTTAAAATCAGTTTTAGGCTTAGATGATATAACCTCTCATCTTTCTCCTAAATTGACTTGTATGTTGAAGATTGTCACCTTTTTTCTTAAGTTGCTTTTCTACTATCAATGCATTATGAAGCAAATCCTCCATCTCCATGTGAGGTTGCAACTCTACTACATCAGTTATGTTTTTGTTTAAGCCATTGAGAAACCTTGCCATTGTAGCTTCACTATCTTCGTCAATATTAGCTCTACTCATGGCCACCTCCATTTCCTTGTAATATTCCTTAACACTCATAGAACTTTGCTTGAGCCTTTGAAGTCGATTGTAAAATTCTCGATAGTAGTCATTAGGTACAAATCGCCTTTTCATGATGGCTTTGAGCTCGTGCCATTCTTCAATTCGATGTTCTTGATTTCTTCTCCTTTTCTTCTTGGTAGCATCCCACCATACCAGTGCATAGCCTTCAAATGCAACAATGATTAGCTTCATCTTCTTGGATCCAATATAATCATGGCACTCACACACAAGTTCAATCTTCTTCTCCTAATCCAAATAGTCTTTAAGATCCATGTGATCAAGAAAAAGATGGAATCTTGAGCTTAATCCCTCCTTGATTACTCTCACGTCTATGCCTTACCTTAAAATCCTCCTCTTCTTCATTATCACAAAGTGACTCAGCATCAGTAGCATCTTCATGAATTCTTCTTTGCACATGCCTTCGTTGTCTTGGTGAATTTTGATTTTGATCTTTGACAGCTTCTAATCTTTCTAATCGATCAATTACCTCCCTATATGTTCTGTTAATGGCTTGAAACATACCTTGCATGGTGGAAATCGTTCTATTCAAGTTAGCTATGTTTTTTGCAAGATCTTGTTGATCCTCCAATTTGATGTGCTACAAGAAAAAGTTAGTGAATGGAAAGAAAAAATATTTAAATAAAGAACCTCACTTCACTCCCTCACATGTTTGACTTAGTTCTGTTGTCTTTCTAACCTCTTGTGTTTACCTTAATTTATATTGGCTTTTCTCTAAATGAGCTCCAACTTTCACCCTTTACCTCTCTTTCCTCGCTTAAGATTCTTATAGGAGTCAAATTTCACACTTTAGAACCAATTCTTCAAGTAACTCCACAAACAACTAATAAGTATGATTTTTTTTTACACTAGTAATTCCCAATAATCTTGAGACTGAATTAACAAAAGGTTTTGGGATAAAGGACGACAAGGAATTTTGAATGGAATAGAAAATAGACAATATTAAATAACTATAGAAGACAATACATATTTAGGTAATTAGCTAACCTTAATTGAGGACAACCAAAGGAAACCAAGACCTATCTTGTGTTAGAGAGCTTGATTGATTTTTTTTTTCTTTTTCTTTTTTCTAATCTCCTCTACTACAATTTTTTTGTTTTTTTAATTCTCTATTTCTCTTTTTTCTTTTTCAATTCAGCTAAACATCTCTTTCTTTTTTTTTTGTTTCTTCTTTTTTTTTTCCCACACAAATAAGATAGGAAATTGTAATTAAAGCAAACTATAATGATCTTTGAAGCAATAAGAATGAAATATAAACACACAACATGATTGTTTTTTTTTTTTTGAAGAAAAAAAACCACAACATGAACAATAGGATGGATTTTTTATAATAGACAAACCGCCTAGGCTCTAATACCAAACTGATGAGAACCACAAGTGACTTGCCTTAAGACTCAACACCTTTATGCATAGAGACAACTTCCTTAAATAGTCAGATCAAGTTTGATAAGAGAAAACCCCCAACCTAATGGTGAACCTGTGCTAAAGGACCTTGGCATGTTGTGAAGAATTCAGGTAATTAGCTTTGACTAGTTGAGATGATTTAAATAAGAATCAAAGCTGAAAAATCCTCTCAAGAACACTATTTGTGCATAAAAATGGCTATGTATTTTCCATTCATGATTGCTAAGTATTTCTAGTGACTTAGCATGCTTACAAACCCTAAAAATAACAAAATCTGTAATAGGCTTAAGTGTGCAACAAAAAATAGGTACAATACTCACAATTACATAAGAGAACTCAATAAAACTCACTATGGGCTTATGTGATAACGTAAGAAGCCCAAAAACACGATTAACTAATCAAGACAAGTATTTTAATAGCCCAAAATAGAAAATAAAATAAGTCCAACTTAATAAAAAGAGCTTTTATGCAATTCACATCCCTTCTTGAAGCTTGATCTTCATGTTTCATCTTTTAGCACTTAAATTAAATTGATTGTTGATAGACTATTCCACATGCCTTGCATAGCTTCCTTGAACCTCTTTACCCTTGATCTTGTGATGGGTCTTTAAGGTAAAGTCATGGGGTCCTTACTCTTGGCTACCCGATTTGCATCGATTCCCTTTAAGGATGAAGCTTCAACTTATTTGTAGAGAAAGACAAAGGAAAATTTACATCATAATCATCATTATTGTAGTGGAACAAGCTTTCCATATAAATGGATACATTCTAGATCTATGGTGATATATCATACTTTGCACTACAATTGACAAGTTCATAAAATTTTAAATTATAATCACCTTGTTAGTGGAAATTTACATTACAATAATCACATGGAGAGCATGCTATATCATTACCCTTGATGTTGTTTAAAGTTGTGCCATTGAATCAATACACATGTAGGTCAGTTATGATCTACTATTTATCCTTTCAGTCATTTTAGTGTTGGACGTATGATATAGGACTGGACAAAACCTCTAGTTCTTTGTTTGGTTTCTTTTATCAGTTATTAGACTTGACCAAAAAAATCGTAAGGCATAGGACAAGCTTTAAAAAAGTTGTCCCGTATATTTTATGGTACAAAAATCAAATGGACAGGACAAATAGCTTTAATTTAGAAAATTCCAAAATTATCCCTGCTTCTAGTCATCTCTTTCTTCTTTCTTGAACAATATAATGAATTAAACAAATAAATATATTACAATATATGGGTGTAATAGTCAAAATATGATGTCTTATCCTATACTTGTGTACACTAAATACTAAATAACATAAAAATCCTGTATAGTACCATATATACTAAAAGTGATACAAGAGAATTATTCTATCCAATACTCTTTGTATTGTGCTGTGTAGCTCCTCTTGTCTTGTCCGGTTCTTACAACCAAGCGCAACCTAAGTCTTCTCATGACTTGATACTCTTGAATTTGTACTAAAGCATTTTAATTAACAAATATAAAATAGCCTTTCTAGGCTATTTTTAAAAATTGGAACATTTTCTATCCCTTTTTACTTCTAATAAAGCTTGATGTAATAAAGGTAAGATTTCACATCCGCATTATTATTTGCCCAATATAATCTTTTCATATGCTAAAAATCATATGGTTTTCATATTGTATTTTAATTTAACTAACATTACAACTCTATTAATTTTTTGGTTAATTACAAAAACCTCACGTATATTTCGATCAATTTGTAAACACATGATCCGTGTTAATTTTTTTGATAAATAGGTGACCTAAATTTCATATAAAAGTGTCAATATAATTTCATAAATTTAGAATGATACATGTCAATATCTTTGTAATGCCTAATCATTACAACCCGTACATGTTATTACTAGATATGAATACGCTAAGGCTATTATTTTACTAATCCGCAAATTTGAGTCATATAACATCAAACTCTCATATAAAAGATACCTGTTTGAAAAAATAATTGATATAACATTTCTTCTGGACAACTTAATTTGCATAACCAAAAGCCAACTCAATTCAAACTAAAACATCTTAAGAAAGATCTAAGAAAAACTTTAGATTTATAAAAACATTATAAAACTTTATACGATCTTCATCTTTGTCTATCTCCAAACCAGAATATCTAAGCATAAGTGAGAAAGTCGGGTCCACTATTGTCCTCTCCATGGTCCACATAGACATCATAGTCTGACAGATAAAAAACTACTATATCATCACCTATTCCTAAAAATAGAAAGGAATGAGTACAAAAACCCAGTACACCATACTATAAACACATGCGCATGAACAGGCATAATACCGATTTTCACATACAATTTAATAATGTATGCAATAATCAACAGGTTATTATTTTTTATTAGCTAGAAAATAACATAGTTTGAAACTATTAGTCATTAGTCCTAAACCCAGAGTAACTCATGACCCTATAAAAACAAGTATGGAAAATAGTAATATAACATTATTGGTATTGAGAACTCCACATACCCTAAGTATAGATTTTGTACCACTTCTAAACTACCAGAATCATCTTTATACACGACTTCACTTGAGATAATGCCACACACAGATCATCAGGGCTCCATCCTAGTAGCAACAGTCCTCCCAATATACTAGACCCAGTCAAAGACAAGCAGCAAACTCAAATTAAAGCCAAAGAGTTTTAAATTCATTTCTAGATTCTAAACCTAAAATCACAAGCAAGAAACAAGATAAGGACGTATCTGAAACAACTTTAAGGACAAAAACCCTAATTTCACCAAAACACTTGATCACATAAGTGAAACTATTTTAAAGCATGTTTCCATAAAATAATCATATTCTTATTATCATCTAAACCCTAATTTGACAAGAACTACAAATCTAGGTTAATATACACCTTCCTCCTTTGATTGTAAATCACAAATTCTCCAATCTTAAGATTTTTCTTCGAATTTTCTCTCAAAATTTGATTCTCTTCAAAATCCACTAAGAAATTTGGAAAATATTTCACTTTTAAATCACCAAAAGATATGAGAAGAATCACTTACCTATTTATTTGGTTCTTCTTCTATCTCATTAATTGTAGATTACTAAAACTCTAAGACTTCCTTTGAAACCCAAAAGAAAACTTTATGAAGAGGTCATTTTCCTTTAAATCTCTAAAGAATTGAACAGGATCAACTCATCTTGATCTTGATTCTTGATCTCCTTTAATGTTAAGATTACAGACATAGAGGTTTTAAGAGAATTCTATGGCTTAGGAATGATTTTGAAAAAGTAAGAAGGCTATGTTATAAACACAACTTGTAAAAAATTTTCAATTTCCGAAAAGGAAACGCTAGCAGCTTAGGAAAGAAGGCTAGCATGTTATGTACAAAAGCTGGCGGCCTAAAACAAATTGGAAGATTCTGTGGTGCCAAATGCCGGCACCAATGCCGATAAGTATAGGTGAAGGTTGGCGGTTTTGAGCCGTGACTCCTCGTCTTCAATCATGTGTCTATTATTTGACAAACATTTAATTTATACTAGTGTGGACCACAAAACCCTCTTATTTTTAATCAAAGGATACTTTTACCCTTCAATATAAATCATTTATTTTTATATTACAATTTTATTGGTCAAAAAATTAATTTTAATATTTTTAATTCTCTAATTTAAAAAATATTTTTTTAATATTTTATTTATTTAATTTTATTTTATAATATTTTTTATTAAATTAATTTTTTTAAACCAATGAGATTCTAACACATATCCCTCTAATAGTAATTAATTATATCGACGCTTTTGTATGAAACTTAGTTCATCCATTTATCAAAGAAGTTAAAACAAAACATATATTTGCAAATTAGTCAAAATACGAGTAAGATTTTTATAATTAACCCTTGATTTATTTTCTATCATAAGGAATATGAAAGGGTAAAAAGTTTTATAAGCTTATAAAAATGCCTCTAAATTTAAAAAATTAATTTATCTGGTAACTATTCAATGCTGTTTTTCTTTACATTAATTAAACGTAATTTCCAACATTTTCTTTCATTTTTATATTTCATAATCAAAATTATACATGCAAATTTATATATATATTTTATTTTCCATTTCTTTCCTTCCACCGAATTCATTTCATTTCCATTTGGGCCCACCCACGCGTTCATATTCATATTGCTCATCGTCCTGGATTCCATCTCCGTCTAGTGTAGCGAGTAGAAGTAGAAGGAGATGAGGAAATTTACAAGTATGGTGCAGCAGGCTCGTAAAGCTGTTCAAGACCTTGATCTGCTCAAAGTCATCCAATCTGAAATCGCTTTCGAACTTTCTTCTAATCGCTTCGATTTCCAGGTCTATCTCTCTCTCCCCATGACACTGGTTCTATTATTTATATGCGCCACGAGCATTTGACATCCAAACGATTGTTTGAGTTTCTAGAATCTTCGTATACCGCATACGACGAGTCGAGTAGTTATTGTTAATCGGAGAGTCACCTCCAATTAGGGTTTGAAGTTGGAAATTGAGTTAACGTCGCTTGCAGGAGTAAGTATTATTTTTAAGGGAAGTGCCTTAATTTGACCGCTGACCTCGAGCACATGAACCATTGGTTAAGCATAGCTTTACCATATATGTATCTATGAAGTTCTTGATGGAATTTGAATCCAATGTCTTAGGCAAATTGTTAATTTAGTTTTGGGCTTTGTTACTTGTGTTTGAATTGATTATCTTAGAACATGATTAAGTCAAATTCATGCTTCAATATAAGCATTTTTTACCCTTATAAATTCGTTGACATGGCATGGATCCGGAATGCAAACAGGAAGAGATGCAGGCTTGTGCTGAAGGAAAATCACCTGAGTGGAGCTTAAATCAATGTTGATTTTGATTTGACTGCCATTGTCTTTTCATTCCCAAACCAATCAGTACATGCGAATGAGCTTGTGATTGAATTCAATACAAATAGAGTATTTGAAACCTTACCTTGCCAATGTTTGTGATAATGCATTGTTTCATTAATGCAATATGCCCCTAGTATTTATTTATTGGGAATCTTAGAGCAGCTATATTTGTAGTTTTAGGGGATTATGCAATTGATTTGCCTTTGTATAAATTACCATGTCGCATCCTGCCTGTGCCATTTCTGGCATAATATTAGTATGCTGTTGTCTTTGCAAGAAAAGAATCATCAGTCACCTAGAGTTGTGTATGGAAATTTTCCCTTCTCTCCAGCCTTAAGTGGAACTAGTCAAATTTGGGCTAAAAGTGTGCTCGGAGGGAAAATAAGCTGCCACCTGTTCTGTTGTTCCAGTTTAACTATATAAAGCAAGAGATTTGCAGTTGCTTCAACGAAATCCCTGCTCATTTTGGAAAACTGTCCACTCATTCTAGACAGCAACTGTTTTCTGTTACTCAATTTAGTTGACAAACCCTTCAGTTTATCAGGCCTTGTTCATATAGGATCTCCTTATCATAACTTGGACAAATTGGTTTTCTATTTACCCTTCTTTTTAGTGGTCAGATATGTTTTCATGGATTTATTATTATTATTATTAGGGTTGATATCATACATATTATTTGAACTTTAGTAAAATATGTAATTTGGTACCTGAACTTTAAACTTGATCAATTTAATACTTGAATTTTAAAATTGATCAATTTAGCACTTAAAAGGACTTGACGGAGGCACTGCTAACATGTATGAAAAGATCTTTTAGGTACTAAATTGATTAGTTTCAAAGCTTAGGTACTTAATTGCATATTTTGCTAAAGTTCAAGTAGTATTTGTGATATTATTCCTCACTACTACTACTACTACTACTACTACTTTATGGTGACGTTTCTGGCATACAGAAAGATGAAATTGGTTATCTGGGAGATTTTGTTGTGGACTGGGATGCACCAGAGTGTAAGGATATTCTTTTGCGGAGGAAGTGTGATTCAGGTGAAGAAATTGCTGTCTCGGCTATGCTAGGTCCAGTTGATCTTCAGAGTGAGGGTATGACTCCTAAGGAAGTTTTAATGAAGGTGTGTGTCAAAAAGCCTGGATTAAGCTCCACTCTTCAATTTGACTGTGGAGTATTTGGCAACAGAGATAATGAATCAGATTTTGATATCCGCAATGCTTTCTACCTCCAGCACCCCAGCAGATTGGATCGATCAGTATATAGAGGTCCATCATTCAGGTGAATACTTTGTTGAATAATTGCTTACTTTTGCATTTATTTCCACATTCTACATGTTCATGAGTTACTCAGAAATCACTTGCTCTGTTTTTTATTCATTCTTGTTTCAAAAAAGCACATCAGCCAGCCTGAAAAACAAAGAAAGGAACTATTGACTCAATATGAACCTCAAAAATGCAGAAGAGAGTCTGCTAAAGTCACCTTTTTTTCCCTTTATCAGATTTACTAATCTTTGCATGTAAAAGGTATTTGATATCCTAGTATTTTAGGAGAACTACACAGTATAAAAAGGCAGTACCTTGAATAATCCTGTTGTGTTTACATTGTCAACTAACAAACCTTTGTCACCGAGTAATGAATATAGATAAGATAACAAGGTAAAAAGTAAAAGGTATTAATGTGAAGTAGAATGGAATCACAATTTTAGTTTCTCAAAGGCGGATTTGAAATGCCCTTTTAAGCTAGAATTATTGATTTTAAGAAATCGCGATTCCATCTTCTAAGAATGTCTCCAAATGTGGAAAAAGGAATGAAACCTAGAATCACGATTCCATTTAGGTCTATTTCTGCATACTAAACTTACCATATTGCTTTGAGGTTTTTACATAACTTTTTCTTGTTACCTTCTTGCTGATTATTTGGACCTCCCATTGAAAAGTTTCGTCTTTCTTATTTCTGGGGGGAAGTCATGCTTTGGAAGGACTTTTACGTACTTTATGTTTGGATTGAAATGATAGTGACTATTCTCCCTCCTTTCTCTAGGTCCTCTGGGTTTCTGTTGATATTTCACTTCTAGATAGTCTGTTTGAAAACTGCTGTACCAATGATCTATTGTAGAATGGTTTGCACCCACGCCCGAACCCCACCCCCCAACAAAACCAAAAAAAAAAAAGAAAAAAAATGAAAAGAAAAAAGAGAAACAACACTTTGCTAACACATTGCATGGATTTAAGCCTAACTTCTGAATAAATTGGTGTGAACTATCCAGACTCGATCGTTAGTTACTAATGCATTTCTTTACCTTCATCGAACTCCATCATTTTGCTAATTTAATTTACTTTGTCCAACAACAGCACTTTGGACCCTGATTTGCAGAATGAATTCAAGAAATATTTAATGGCCAGAGGAATCCAAACGGGCCTAACAGACTTCCTTCTCCTGTACTTGAATAAGAAGGAGCAAGATCAATATGTCAGATGGTTGCAAAATTTAGAGAGATTAGTTGCTGACAGCAAATGACTTACATAGATTGCAACAGAGGTCTTTTCACTGACAGAATATATCCTGAATTCTTCTGGATGCGGCCTTCTCGTTCAAGAAAGGCCATGAAGCAGTCTTCTTAATTGAAGGTGAGGTTTGAATGGTTGATGATTACCTATACTATGTTAAGCCATTTGAACTTGTTCCCTAACATCAGTCTTTTTGGTGGCTAGACAGGTAATCTTCATGGCTTCATTGGCTTACATTCTACAGAGAAATCTGGAGTTTAATCTTGTATTTCATGATATTTTAAAAAAAGGAAATCTTAAAAGACATCTTCTTTATAATCACTGAAGTTGTCCACAAGCTCATAATGTTTTTATTGGATGTGTGACGTAATCAATTTAAAAGCAACAAGATGCACGATATCTATAAGTTTAAATTATTAGACAAGATGTTTATAGTACTAATTTTAACATGGTATGGGAGCAGATGATCCTAAGTTGAACCATAATATGGTGGAAGTGCTGTTAAAAAGTTAGACAAAGCATTTGATTCCGTGATGAACATTTTAGTGGATGTGTTTTTAGAACTTGGCAATGCAGTCTTTGATAATTATTGCAATGAAATGATCAAGGACATACTAATGGCTTCTGCACTCTTGCTTTTGAAAAAAGACCACTCAGTGGGAGTGGCTCGTCTTGGTCGCCATGTTTTAGTTGGCTATTATGGTGGCAACTTCCCTTATGCTAAGCTTTTTCCCTCCATGAACGGTGTTCTTTTAAAGCGACCTTTATTAGCGCTTGCTAGCTGCTAAACTAGTTACTTGTTGACAGGAAAAATTGATTTCTCAACTTTGAGTGGGGTGAGATTTGTAAAGTCCTATACATATATACAGCAATCCCCCAACTTTGAGTGGATCAGGAGTTTGATTTTCTGCCTTTGAGTGCTTAGTAATTTATTCTTAGCAACAGCAACCCCCATTTCATTTAGGGTCTTTTATCTATGGCAATCCTAACATTGTGAATTACAGCTGCTGTATTCACTCCTTTAGGCTTCTTTTACTCCTCTCTTGCTTCTTCCTGTGCTTCCATTGCTTGAAGGAATGAGGCAACTATTACAAACTGTGATGCTGGCGCTTAAATAGGTTGTGCCAGTGAAATGGTGGCCCACTTTTGCTTCATTAGCAGAATTGATTTTTTGCAGTCCTAACACTTTAATCAACCAAATTTACTTTTACTGCTATGCTTCTCACTCCACTCTATCTTGCCAAAGGAAAGAACTGACTAACAGAAGATTGGCAAGTTAAAAAGCCTGTATTTATTAATTGTCTAAGAGAGCCACTAGAGATAAAATAAAACTGGTATCTTCTAGCATGTGTGAATTGCAGATCTTTTATATGGATAATAAGGGAAGGTGGTCCTCCAATTTTTTATGCAGCTTCTTAAAAGAAGTCATAAGTTGCTTTGTTACCCTTTTTGTGGATAGCCTGTTGCTTTGTTGGTCACCTTTTTCAAATATATATGTGCTGCCAAAATTCCTCACTTGTATACACTGCTGGAGCAGTTTGTATGATGGAAAGTTGCGACTTGAAATCATTGTGACCATTTCTCATCGAGCAATCAAAGTAATAATTGCTTGCTTGTTTGGACTTTATATACCCTATGGACAAAAGATGGCATGATGAAATAATATGCACGTGTTAGATTTACATGTTGATCGGGTTAATGGTTTTGAAAATTTTTTATAATGAATATATGGTATAGTGATGTTTCGTATTTCAGTCTTTCGAAATTCCAACTTATGAAGTGGATCATCTCGTACTCGTACTCGTAGCACTGTTTCTGAACCCAAAAGAGGTTTTGCTTTCAGTTGTTTCTCCATTCCTGCGGCTGTTTGCACTAGGGGTACATTAAAGGGGAGAAAATTTAATGGTACTTTGATAGGTGCCTATCGAATTTCCATATCCTCCTTTTTGGTTCGTGATCTTCATGACTTTTTCTAGGTTTTAATTAGTGAGGTAATTTGGTTATGAACGTGACCAGCGTTTGGAGATAAAAAGAATGAGAATGGAAGCGATTAATAATTATTTGACATCGAGTGTTTTTCATTGATTACTTTGGTATGGAAGTATAGGGTGATACTGCAAAGAGAATAATAAGCAGTAATTTACATGAAAAGCAGTTTGATGACTTGACATCCATGTTAGAGGGACTGTTTTATGCACTTACATTCATCGCTGAACCCAAAACCAGTTCAACTGTTTACCGAGGGAAGAATCCTCCGTCTCCAATTTTTTTCATGTGAAAACAGAGTCTAACAACCTAGGAAAAAATACCTATTTCCAGCGTTTTAAACTGACTGATCCTATGTTTTCCATTTACCATACAGTGGAAGGATGATAGTAAGAAGGGAGAGTAGGAATGGAAAAAACATAGGTTATGGCATTAGGAGCTAACAGGATCATGGATAATCACAAGTCTCTTCACTGTAGCTGACAGTTCATGTGTTAGGGAGGCAACCGGTTCGTGTGGATGAGGTTTCAAAAGAGGACTGCAAATGTCCTAGGAACTTGATGGGAGAGTAACGATCAGGCGGAGTGGAGAAATAGGTAGCATGGGAGAGCGGTGGATCTGAATTGTCTCTCTTGGGTGCAACACGAACTTGGATGCTGCAAGACAATATTAGACATGATCGTTGGAGGAGTCAGGAATGTATTAAGGTAAGAGAATGGCACCACCATGACCGTAACATCTTGGGTGTGTATTAGTTGGTTCTGCTTGCTCTTTTCATTATGACGTCCAACGGATAAATTGACAGAATCAGGAGCAATATATTGTTATCCTTGAATGATCAGGCAGCAGTCACAACCCTCTGCCATCTGCTTGCTTTTTATCTAGAATACATATATATACGAATATGCGTGCATGTCCGTGATAGCCCTAGTTTATCAAATTGAACTATGGAATAATTGTATGATTTGATTATAAATTATAAATTAGCTAAAAAAGTTCCAGTGATTTTTTTTTTTTAAAGCGACCATAAAATATCCCAACGAAACCCATGTAATGTTGATATGTTTGTTAACCTATTGCATAACGTCCTGGTAATGGTAGTCAATAGTAGATATATCTTTGGGTTGGGTTCTGCCATGGTCCATGTGTCCACTGGCTTGGCACGTGGATCCAACATAAAAAAAAAAAAAATTATTAACAAAATAAGAAATAAAAAAATATATTAATTATTATCAAAACAGGAAATGAAAACAAATATAAAATAGCGGGAAAGTTAAAAAAAATAAAAATAAATGACATTTAATGTTTAGGTTGATTTTCATGTGAATTGAAATAATGAATTATCTTTTTTTTTTTTTTTGGCCATAGAAATAGTAAATTATCTATTCATAACATTGAATGTATTGTTTAAAATAATATATGTCATAAGGGTCTGTTTGGATTGTCTGTATTTCATCTGTATCTGTATCTTTTTTAAAATGATATGTGTAAATATATCCGATTTGCATCTAAATTTTATCTATTTTTGTTCTATTTGATCTTTTGATGAGAACTGTCAACTTTTTTTTATCTATATCTATTTTTTTATAAATAATTTGTTAGCAAAAAGTTTTAAAAAGTGTCTGTGTCTGCCGGAAAAAAAGTCAATCCAAACAGACCCATAATTTAAAATCATGTTTCATGCTTTATATAGAATTATACTAAGAGAAGGATTACCCATGCAAACAATGTGAGAATTTTTTTCTTTTGCAAACTTTACTTTTTTAGAGTCTACTCTAGTCCTACATTGCTAATATTTCAAACTCAATAGGGATGTGCTTGAGTATAAATAATTACATATCCTTGATAGTATTTATGATGATGGGTTAAAGAGTAATATTCTTAGGCTCATCTTATAGATTTAAAGTATAAATTTTATTATTTTAATTTAAAGTTTTTCTTTCTTTAATTTTTTATTTATTTTTAAAAAAGGATGGATAATAATTGTCTCGAACCACCTTGGGATTCGGTGGTTCCATAAGTTAAACCCGTCTTACCACCTACACAGAGTGGTTACAGGTCCATGAAAATCGGAATCGAATCCAACCTAACTTGGGAAGATGCCTAGCTAGTTAGCTTACAGACTCTTGATTCAAGGGTTCTAAGTCAAGAAACCTTCTCCTTCATAGGCATGTTATTAGTGTTGTTTGAGAGAGGAATTCTATTCAAGCAATCTTAACACACCAATAAATAAGGGGTAAATTGTATTGATACTGTTGAAAACTTTTAAAATTGCGTGAATTTTTTACTTTTTAAGAAGTCGATATATACACCCTTGAAAGAAATCTAGGGTTCACTTTTTTGGTGAGTTGGCTATTTATTTGTCAATGCCGATCTTGTGTGCCAATAAAATATGAAAAATAATTGCCATTGGATATTTAAGTATTGTTGTGGAAAAAAAAATTAACTTTAGCAAATATTGTTTAGGTGGAATATGAAAAAAGATGATTAACTTGAATCAATAGATTTATTCAACATAGGCTAGGGTATTATCATAGTAAGAAACATAGAGGTTGGACTATGAGCAAGTGAATAATCAAACAAGAAATGAAAAAGGCCATTGGAGTTCCGACCAGTTGGGCACTCCTATGGTTTGAATCGACATATATCACAAACCACCATAGGGTAATAAAATAATGAAGTTAATACATATTTTAATATTGTTATGGAAAAATAAATAAAAAAATTAACTTAATCAAATATAAAACATAAAAAATTCGTTAAGTTAACTTTTTACTTATTTTCCATGAAAAGATGGAAATATGATGAAGTATTTATTTATTTTTATATATTTTTATTGTACAAATAAAGAGAAACATCGATAAATAAGTGGCCAACTCACTTAAAAAGAGGGCCTCGAATATCTTTTAGGGGTGTAAGTGCATATTTTTCAAAAGACAGGAAGTTCATGCAATTTTAGATGTTTATGGAGGTGTATGTGCAATTTATCTATAAATAAAATTACCGGAAAAGTTGTTTTATATGGAGATCCAGGCTAAATTACTTATGTAAACAACTTAAAAGTAACTTCCTTACTTTGTTTTTTATTATAATTGATGGAGTGTCATATTTGGTAAGAATTTTCTTTTTTTTTTTTTTCAATTTTGCTAAAGAACTCTCTTAAAAGAGAAAATTGTTTATTGTTTAAAGATGTTAATGTGGTAATATAAAGAACTTCACAATAACTCGAAAATAAGCGATAACCAATATTTTAGTTAAACACTATGTTTGGCAACTTTTGCGAAAGTAGAAAACTATGGAAATGAGCAAAAAGAAAATAGTGAAAATAGAAATTAATGGAAATGAAAATGTGTAGAATATTTATTTTATGTTTGGTAATTTAAAAAAGAAATGAAATAAAAGAAAAAAAATATAATTAGTAATTGATGAAAATGTCCCTTTTATCTAATTTTATCTTTTTAGTTATTGGAAGAAAAAAAAAATCACATAACAGTTTATCATTTCTATAGCTTTCTTTTCGATTATGGAGGAAAAAAGAGATGTCAAAATTTTTTTTTTTCAATTTCCACGATATCCAAACACAACTTTTCTATCACTTTTTGTCGTTTCTACTTTTCCACAGCTTCCGCAATTTTCGACCACATCTAAACAGAGCAAAGTCTTGACATTTGAGTATGATCAATTGAAAAGTAAAACCGGCGTTGGCGGTGGCGTGAGACATGGTTCGTTTAATCAGGTGATGTCCTTTTCCAACGGTTTTCTTGGTGGTTCTTATGATTCCACCGAAACCGCCCCAACCCCAATCCAACCCCCCGCCTGCCTCCCTCCTCTTGTTGGGGGTGCCAAACTTGCTGTAGAGTGCGGATTGCTAAGTTGAAGAGGGCCTTGGCAGACCCTAACTGGCCAGTGGGCTGGCAAGTTTGAGAACGGGTCCGAGCTGTGTCTGATACTAACCGGTTTTGGGCTGACAGGTTTTAGCCTTTATTGCATTCTCTCTTCAGTTTTGATGGAACCGGCGGCGGAAAAGGACCTGTTCCGTACGAATAATTAAGCATGACACATGACAGTGTGGATAGACGTAAGGCTCCTGTCCTTTGCTTCTCGAGAGGGCCAAGAGACAGGAGCTTGTGGAAAATGAACACGTCTGACGTCCCCGTCGGTGAGATGTTGCAGAACTTGTGGTGACTTTTTTTTGAGTCCTCTATTCGACGTGTGGTCACATGAAAATAAGGAGGTGCTACTGCAACACTCAATTGCTAGGACCTGGAACATACACGAAAAAGAACAAAAAACGAAAAAAAAAAAATGTAAAAAAAGTGAAAATTTCTAAAGCCAAAAAAAAAATATATATTAAAAATACCACACTTGATTACAATTTTAAAGAAGTTTAATATCTATACTATTTTTTTGCCCACTTAATATCTATACTATTATTAACCTAATCTCTATTATTTATTTCAAAAAAAATATAATAAAATAGGATAATTATTTTTCGAAACTCCTCTATCTCTTTTCTTCCTCTTTATTCTCTTTAAAAATAGTCATTCCGACCTTTTTTTCTATTTTATTTTTTTAACAAGTGCATCATTTGCTAGTAATTATTAAAAAATAACAACATATTAGTTATTAGTTACACAGCTTAATGCCAATGATAAATACTCCAGGAATAAAAAGAACATGAGTTCAATATTTTCGAATTTCATAGCTTTGTTTGTACTTTTTTTTTTTTGGCCGTTGCTTTGTTTTACTTTTTCAAAAGCAATAACTTTATTATATTTAAAATTGGCATCGTAATATTTATTTTACTATCTATTTTATTTTCCCTCTCTGTTTGCTTGTCTAAGATATATATATAGTCTAAGTCGTGCGCCATTTGCCTCAGTTCCAATCCCAATTCCTTCATATTTAGCTGTTTATTTTCTCTATGCACTTAGAATCCATCGTGTCTTATTATTTTTTTTACAATGAAGGAGCAAAATACCATGATTATCATTTTTATAATATATTAGTCTTGTTATATTTTTTCACAATATATTTTCCTTATTTCCGATTTTTATTATTACTTTTTTCTTTTTTTTTAGATGGATACTAGTATTTATATTATATTTTTATTATATATATTATTATTAGGGTTAATTATAAAAGTATGACATGTATTTTGAGCAATTTGCAAATACATGACTTGTGTTATCTTTTTTAACAATTAGTTGGTCCGAGTTTTATAAAAAAGTATCAATATTATTAATTACTAGTGGAGGGAATGTGTTAGAGTCTTATTTGTAAATTAATGCAATAAAAATAAATATTATATTTTACTTTTTGAAAATTTATAAAATTAAAAATATAAATTTAATTTTTATGGCCAATAAAATATTGACATGTATCATTCTAAAGTTATTAAATAATATTGATACTTTTGAATGAAACTTAAGTTATCTAATTAACAAAAAAGATAAATGTGTTTGCAAATTGGTCACAACAAAAGTCATAATTTTATAATTAACCCTTATTATTAACTTAAGTGCTATTGTTGTTTTTCAAGGTAATAAATATATTTTTTTAACTTGTTGCTTTTCAAGATGATAAAATTGTTGGTACTTTTTAAAAACTAAACAAACCCTTGCATAGAACAGAAATAGAAGGATAAATTACATGGATTTTTTCTAAAACTTGTACAGACTCCCAATTTTTTTGAAAGTCAACAATTATCTCACTAAAAACTTTATAGGTCCCAATTTTGATTTGAGGTGGCTAATTATGTGCAATTCCACCTTATATGTGTAATAAATTATGAAAAGATAAATACCATGTCATATATATATATATATATATATATTCTGATGTGGCAATATTACCCTTTAAAAAAAAAACTAACCAAACATATCCATAAAATAAACAACATCTTTAAAAATATCAACAATACTTTTAGAAGAATATTTTTATAATGTCTTTCTTAATAAAATTTTATACTTATTAACAAACATCTTTACTATCAAATTTATATTGGTATTACTACAGTAACATTTGAAAAGTACATAACTTTTAGAGCAACAAGCTATACAAGAAAAAAAATCTAAACAAATACAACTAATCCCCAAAATTATCAATTTGAACATGTACCGGCTTTAATTATTTTCGAAGATATATTTGGCTAGTTCATTTTTTAAATGAAAAAAGAAGTGATATTGACCCTTTACTAAAAAAATATGACACGACATTTATTTCTAAAATTTATTACACAAATAATAAGTGGGATCATAAATTTTTTAAGGTGGTAATTATTGACTTTTAAGAAAACAGGATCCATATAATTTTAAAAATTTTCAAGAAAGATACTTGTAATTTACCTATAATAGAAAAAAATATAAAATCGGAAAGTATCAAATCCAAGTCTTTCTTTTCACTCATGAGTGCCTATCATTACATCATATAACTATATATATATATATATATATTATAAAATTTTAATAACTATTTTAAACTTGTTTAAAGTCGTCACTTATTTTAAGTCACGATTTCAATGCGAAAATTTTTTAATATTTTTTCCAAAAGTTCTAATTTTTTGATATTTTATATTTTATATTTTCCTTTTTTTTTTCCTTTCCCAGCCATATATGGGTGATATGTTTATTTAATAGTTTTTTTTCTACTTTTTAATAAATTTCAATGAATTATTATTATTTGGCCTGCCCAAACACAAATTCCTCACTAATCTTTAGTTAAGGTTTAAGAAGAGATTTTCCAATCTTAACTAAGATAAACGAGGAGGTTATCTTCGTGTAAAACAAGTTTAATAGGGTTTTTGAGAAGAGTCAAAGAGATTCCATTACATAAGCATCTTTGGTGTTATTACATTATACAAACCCTTTTGTATCCTTATAACTTGTATTTTGCTACCTCCTACAATAGAGCACACCGTTCATGAGCATAGATATAGGTATGGTTCTATTCTGAACTAAAACCAAATCAAAATCGTCATTGATTGTTTTAGAATCGGAACCGAATCGACTGACCAGTTTCAAAACCTGCTATGGAACCGTCGGTGAGATTATTTTTTGTATTGTTATATTTTTTATCTTCTAGAATATTTTACAATATCATAATACTAACTATAATTGATATTAAATGTGTTTGTATACATATAAATATGCATTCTAAATAAATTTTTAAAAATTTTGATTAAATAATTTAGTATTTTTAAATTTAATAATTATTTCGATTTTAAATTTATTTTGTTAAAATTAAAATTTATTTTCTTATTTTTATTTTTTTTGAAAGACTATTCTGCAGTTCTAAAACTGAAATTGAGAATCGACGGTTTTATGAAATCAGATTGAAATCTTAAAAGATGATTCAATTTTGATTTCTTAATATTAAGATTGGACACTGATGACAATTGGATTCTGCAACGATGATGATATCACATGGCATGACCATTTCCCATAAACAAGGACTGGGAAGTAGGCAACACGTTTCGATGGTGGCTCCTAGCGTGGAAAACCACGGTTTATTGGTCCCAGTTACCAAGTTTCATTCTTATCCATATGTAAGTTGTCACGTTGCCATTAATTACTGTAACTCAAACCTTGTTTAGTTTCTTGTTGTTTGGCTGTATCGTCAGCACCGGAAAAGACGACTACCCGTTAGCGCGTGGAATAGGACGAAAGAGTTCCATGGAATCGTACAATGCCGGTTGATTGCTGCGGGGACCATTTACTCGTCTCTTGCGCTCATCAAAATGGGTCATATCAAAATTTGGGCAATCTCTTTTCTAGTTCCGTCGTAGAATTGTCCGTGTGATGCAGATAATATATATATATATATATGAAAGATTATTATTTTATTTTATATTGGTTGAGATAGAAATGATTTATTTATCATAATTATTTTTCAGTCTAAAAAGATAAAATCTATATTATTAAAAAAAAAAACCATCCTTTGAGATTTTAGTGTTTATAAATGCAAAAATATTTTAAAAAATGAATCATATTAGGTAGTTATAAGAAATTACATTATATGAAATGAAAAAAATTTATTGGATATTAGTAATGGTCTGCGTTAAGGGGTTTAGATATGGAAGTTAGTAATTAAGAGAGGGAAAAAAAATTCCACCACTAGAGATATATTCAAGTACATAAAATGTAAACATAAGAAATTTTATAAAACAAAGTGTTCAAATGCATCAATCATCCATTGTATCAAAAGCAAATTTCATAGGGTAAAAAGCAAGCCTGTTTAAAGCCTTTAAGAACTACAATAAATTTCGAAACGAGAAAGAGATAGTCCTTTGTCGCAAGCTTAACACTGTGTATGGGTGGAGTAGAAACTTGAGGATAGCACTGGTAATTCGTGTTCGTGTTTAAATAGGTTCATATCTTGAAGACATTAATCTAAGATCCGATCTATATATTAATCATGTATGAAAACCTAAATCCGTGACCTGAACTATTTATATTGTGTAAGGTGTCTCGTGTTAACTTGTGACTCGACTTATTTATTAGTCATGTATGAAAACCTGAACTCATGACCAAACTTATTTATACCGTGTCTTGTGTCTTGTGTTAACCCGTGTGTTGATGGATAAAATTAGTATTGTTTATTAATGTAATAAAAAAGATTTAGTATTGTAATAAATAGTGAATTTGGAACGTTAATATATTAAAATAGTTATTATCCTATGTAGACTTAGTTAACAAATTATATATGATATATTACTCATTATAATTAAAGGAAGAGAGTATAATATGTGGCTTAATATGTTGTTAAATAAGCATAGCATTAGTGGATAATAATTGATAGTAACGAAAAAAAATTGGACTAATGTTTTTAATTAACAATTATTTTGTCATCATAACCAACAAGTACATCAAGCTCAAAGCCAATAATACAATATATACATATATATATAACATATGAAAAGACTAAATGGTATTTAAACACAACATGTTAGGCATTATTTATATACATTATATGTTATACATATTGAAATGACCTAACTTTAATTTCTATTTAATTTCATGTATATGTTTTATTTTTCTTAATTATTGAACTTTATGAGCATGTTGATTTATGAGAGTCATGTGTGGTAATATTGATATCGGATTAGATGAGTTGGTAATAGGCTAAATGTGTTTAAATTAGTATATCTTGAATATTACATATGTGTTATTTTGCATGTGTAATGAATTTGTGTTATTATTTCATATATATTAATGTGTGTATAGTATAATTAATATTTTATCTTTTATGCATTAATATGTTTGTGTTATGTTTAAATTTATAAAATCAACTTTTGAATTGTCTAAGAAATTATTGACGGAAATTTTACAAAATTAAGCCTATTTTTCAAGCTTAAATTCAACCTAAATGAGCTCCAAATTAAGCAAAACTCAACACAAAATCTTATATGCCTCAAAAGTCAAACTTAAGATAATTTAGAGTCATAAATTTGATCAATTAAGGCCTCTTTCGGCAGCCCTCCATTTTCATGCGAATTTCCCTCTTTTTTCTTTCCTTTTGTCTTTTCCTTTCCTTCAAACTACAAGCCCTAAACCAAAGACTAATACCAAGCTCATGGAATCAAAAATCCCTCCAAGCTAAGGCTTACTCATGTAAGTCAATACAAGTATAGACTTTTGTTTTATTTCCTTTCTTGTAGTATATATGTGAAATCTATGGTAGAATAAGTTTAATGTCTTTTGAGTTGTATGGTTTATGCATTGATATAGGTTGGATTGTGTTTTGTCATTGTGTGAACTTGTTTATGTGTTATAGTAGTTATAAGAAGTGTTGATGAGGAGTAATGTTAATTTGAGTAGTTGAAGTTGAAGTGAAGAGGAGGGGAGCATTTGATGTGATTGAAGGGGTTTAATATGTTGTTTTAATGTTCAAAGTTGCTAAGATTAATTAGTGTGGATAGAAGATAGTATATGAAGCTAAATATAAGCTTGAAGAAGGATTAAAAGTGTTGTAGGTTATGAATTTGCAAAGTGCAAAACAGGGGAAATAGATTCTTTTCGAATAGGTCTGTTTTTGAAAGTATGCCGGCATCTAGTACTTCAACGCCGCTGGCGTAGGGGTGGTGTTGAATGTGATCAGAATCGATTTTTTTAAAGCCTCTTCAAACGCTGCCGGCTTTCGCAAGAAAAATTTACCAACGTTTTATTTTTCAAAGTGTGCGCCAGCTATTAAGGCTTCAACGCCGCCAGTGTATGGGCAGTGTTGGATGCGAACAGAATCAAAATATTTAACGCCAGGCAAAACGCCGCCGGTGTATATTTCCCACGCTACCGGCGTTCATTCAAATTTTGCCTGCGTAAAAAGGCCGTGTATCCCCTGAGTTTTTCAAATTCAAACTTCTTTAATTTTCAATCTTTACTTCATATATGATCTTCTAATGAATACATAAGCTAAATAAACATGTTTTATGTATGAATTAGATGTTAAAACTATATGTTAAGCTATTTGAATCTCCTCGTATAATTAACCTAGGATTGTGATATATATATATCTATATATGTGTGTGTGTGAATTCTACATTCAATTATTGATTGTTTTGATATTCTTATTTCAGTTAAAGGTTCTGCGGTTATTTCCCCTTCGAGTGAATATAGTAATATACTATCGGGTTCAGGTATGCAATAACTTGTTTGTTGTGTGCTAGGACTAGGCATTCTTAAATTAATTTAATTCAATTCAGCTTAATGCTTTGATGAACTGGATGGCTATTATGCTGTTTAATTTGGTCTGAGGAGCAGCAACCTGTCTTGATGCAATGACATATTAGTTAGGCACTTAACCTAAGTCATGATGCAATGATTTTACCATGATGCAATGGTACGCTATGATGCAATAGCATGCTATGATGCAATAGCGATTCATTTAGGTTAAGTGGGTAGCCGATGGAGAGAATAGTATCCGAGTAACGTTTGCTTAAACTTAAGGGAAATACCATGGTTTAATTCAAAGTTTATGGGAACTTGTAAACTAAGCTCATGTTGTGGACTGAGTTTAAGTAGAGTCGGGCAATAACTTTTGAATCCTAAATGAAGCTATTTCTTTATGGAATAGATATAGGAGATATAAGTATTTGGACTGCTTATATCAACCCCCTGAGCAGCTGCTGTTACTCAAGACCCCTAAATTCCCAGAGCGTGATCCCGGGATTTGAACACCCTCCTGTTGTTCTATAAAAGAAAACTTAATAAAATAATGACTCGATTCATTGATGCATTCCATTTGATTTAAGTATGTTTGATGAATTGTTCTTGTATTTTTATTATTGCGTATTGGGCCTTTGGCTCACTTTTGCTGCTTTGCAGGTAAATGGAGATGAGTTATATGATAATCTGGGTTACAGATCAGACTTTGAGAGATTCATAGATGAGTGGGACAAATAGGACTCAAATGCCCCTGGATTTTGGAGAAGCTTTTATTTAAAAGCAAAATTCTCTGTATAGAAGGCTTGATAGATAAGCCTAAGATGTAAAGACCTTAAGATCTCTTAGGGTTACTTTTTGTACTAAGGAAAAACTTGTAATTTTTTGCGGTGTCTTGTATTGGCACCAACTTTTTACATATGTTGTATATATATAAATATATATATGTATAGATTGCTTTTATTAGCAATCTTGTTTTGTTAAAGATTATTCATAAAGTTTTAGTAGATTTGATCAAACAATTCTCTTAAATTGTTAGTTTAGAACAACCTTACATATAATGTGAAAATGGTATATGTGGTTGGGGACTCGGTACTTTAAATCTCCGGATTTAGTGGGTCGGGTCTTACATAAATATATAATATTTACAATATATATGTCATTTTATATATATATTAATATAAATTTGTTTAATATGTTATATGATTTATATTATGTTCTGAACATACACATGTGACATATTTAATTCAGTAACAAATGAATTAGATATATAGAATATGTTTATAATTTGTAGATTTTATATGTGAAAAAAATATTATATGTATAAACTGTATATATTATAAATATATATTATATTTGTTATATATGTTACGTATAATTTTTTTTATGTAGGTGCGTTTATGTTGATAAATAATTATTACAAACTATAAATGTTATATATAGAACATATAGGTTTAATCATGGAGATAGATAATCTATATATCAATAGATTTAAATATTATGTTATATATGAACTATAAAATAGCATTTTATTTCATGTAACAAATGAATTATAATAGATATATACATATGACATTATGTATTTTAATTTGTAATCTATAAATGTGTAGATAAGTATATAAACACATGTCTACATTATAAATATTTATTACATATATATGTTAATGCCACATATATATTATTGCATATAGATTTAAGTGATATACGTTAGATGTAATTCACACCTTATATGCACTCTATAAGTTACATATATTATATTATATAAAATCTACCCATTTTATAAATGTTTCACATACAATTTCTATTTTAATACAAACATTTATATAATATGTTATACGCATAATCTTTACATAACATATAGATTATGTATTTATAATCTATAAATTTAATATATGTGTGTTATATCAATAGCTAAAATTGTTATAAATACTTGATTTACATACTATATGATATATATGTTGTGTATTTATATATCTTATATATGTAGCAAATAAATCTATTGTCTATTGATATAAAAATTATGTCTATTTTATTTGTTAGATAAGATCTATATTATATAATTATATGTATGTTCTATATATAATTTACAATATGCTATATCTATATAATAAATTTATTTCATATATGAATAGTTTTTCCATTTTATAATTTAGCTAGAGATAATATTATATTTTAATAAAATAATAAATACAAAACAATAATAATATATCTCAATGAGATTGTAAATGGGTTTGGGTCCTAAACCCAAACCTGGACACGTTTAAATTTGTGTCATTTTCTGGTTTTATCCGTTTATTAATTATGTTGATTTTTACTTACCAAACCTTTTATAATCATGTTGCGTTGTGTCTAAGTTCACAAGATGGGTCCCAAATTGCCAGTACTACCTATAGAAACCAAGAGAAAGGTATGGAAATGGAATAAAAATGGGCATTTGGTTATTTTAAAGTGGATAGAAACTGGATGAAGAGATTAGAAATGGGTAGAGATGTTTCAACATTAAAGAGTCCATATGTTCTCTCCAAATTTGGAGAGAAATGGAAGGAAAACGAAGGAAATATGGTGAAGTTACAAAAATACCCTTAAGATTGAAAGAAGATTAATTAGAGGACAGTTTGATCATATTTCTCTTCTATTTTTATATATTTCCACCATTTTCCACTTTTAATATCCAAACATGAGTAAAAATTTCATTTCCTTTGATTTCTTTTCTACTTTTTCCTTTCCAAAACTTTCGACAACTTTCCAAATTTTAAAAGATTACCAAACACATTCTTTCATTAGTGAAAAGATAAAGAAACTAGGTAAAACATTCAAAGTCATATTCAATGGAAATGTCAAGAAAGCTTATGGGGAATTCGATTCTTTTGCAGCTTTGGCCAATATGTGTGCCTTCAGGTTCCATTCCTTCATCATTCAGGTCAGAAGCATCTTCATGTTCTGCAATTGCTTCTGCCTCAAAGCCTTGCAATGAGATATTACAAGAGGAGTATAAGTACATCCGCGTTGTAAAAACCTTTATGATCTCGAATAATAGCTCTAACAGTAGGGTCTTTCCCTTTGTTAGTAAAAGATTTGATATCCTTCTTGTGGATCTGCCAAGATATAGGCTAATAAATTTTTAGGCCCTTTCTTTGCTTTCTCGTATTTTAGAATTCATTAGTTGCCATTCTTGCCTTATTAACCTAGAAGTCGTCTTTATTTTGCATTTAAAAAATCATGCATTTTTTTCCTACAGCATAAGGACCATAGTATGAAGGAGAAAAGACATTGCCTAGGGCAATTTGAAGCTAATCATTGTTTTCTACTAATTTTAAAATTTTGTTTGAGCCAGTTGTTTAAACTCATAGCACTAATCTTGTTGGAAGTATGAAAACCAAGCCTATGGAAGCATTTTTTAATTTCATCACATTTTGCTAGGAGGTACATTATTGATTCCTCTTTTCCATAAAAGGGGAGTTTTTTCCAATTTGTAGGCCTCTTTTAATTTTGACTGCCCTTGTAAGAAGGGCATTTAGAGCACACCGCTAAAGAAAGAATTGGATCTCAAGGTACTCATTTGTGTTCCATATCAAATTCAAATGCTACTAGCTAGATTGAGCTACCTCATCTTCTTTAAGATCATCATAAACATCTTTAATTACAAGATCATCTCTAACTTGATTTTTCCAGGCCATAATGCCTAGACTGCTTTTTGAAGTGTTTAATAAAAAATACCATTGAGAGTTTCTAATAATATTATTAACTAGATATAATAATATATCCATTCCATATTCCATAATCAATCCAAGTTTGTGCTAGAGTAATATTGGTCATTCGGGAGAGAAAGGGCATAAAGAAAACTAAGAGGTGCTCTAGACATGGTGAAGTTATCCAGCCAAAACTTGATAGCATAACAACATTTTAGTTTCCAAGCATTGCATCGCTGCACATAGCTATCTTCTTTGACAATTTCTCCTACTATCTTGAAGGCATTATTAACATCATTCCCTTTTGTCCTATTCATGTATTTCTTGACAACTTAGACCTATAGAACATTCTTAGCTTTCAACTTCTAAGTAAGTTTAATAATAATGGCTCTGTTTCAGGTCTTTAGGTCCCATATCCTCATATCCCTAAAATTTTTTGGGATAGTAACTTTTTTTCGATCTACCCCATGGGATGACTTTTTTGTCCCCTGAGAAGCCTCGGAAGAAGTCTTGGATATTTCTTTCAATTTTCCCAATGGTTTTCCTGAGGAGCTAACTACCCTGCAAGTAATAGTTCATGATTCCTTTAGTTACAAAATTGATGAGGATATGCAGCCTAGCCATTTAAGGTGTCTTACTTTCTAACCTATGATTTTGTTTCTACTTTTTTCAAGAAGGAAATCAAAGCCTCTATCTTGCACATTACCTATTGGGATGATTGGAAGCCCAAGGTAAGTATCTACATAATTGGATTCTTTAATTCAAGTGATATCATAGATCTAGTTCTTGATATGTGAAGGCATATTTCTTGAGAATATAATTTTTTATTGTTGAGTATTAACTTTTTGTCCAGATCATTGGTTGGACCTGCTAAAGGCTTCCCTCATAATTACATTTTGAATTGAAGCTTCCCCCATTAAAATTAAATCATCGGCAAAGAAAAGTTGGGAGAGGCCAAAATTTAAGTTCCTTAGTTTCAGGGACTTCACATTTTCCTATCAACGAGGCTTTGAATCCATTGACTAAGGATTTCCATAGAAAGGATGAAGAAGTATGGAGACAATGGGTCTCTTTGTCTAATTCCCTTAGAGGAAGCAAATTCTTTAGATGTGTTACCATTTAGAATAACTAAGAAGGTCAAAGAGGAAAGATAGGAGCAAAAAAGTTTAATCTAAGGTTTTGGGAAGTTTAGATAAGATAGTAATTTGATGATGAAGTCCTATTATAATCTATCAAAATCCTTTTCAAGATCCAGCTTTCAAATAATCCAATTGTTTTTACCCTTCTTTTCTGACATACGATTCAAAACTTCTTGCATGGGGATTACATTATCAGCAGCACAACAATTTGGGATGAAAGGAGCTTCTAATGGGCATATAAGCTTATCTAATAAAGGTCTTAATTTGTTAACAAGAATTTTTGTAAAGATTTTCTAAATAGTGATGCATAAACTATTCTTTTAATTAATTTTATTAGAGATTGATATTTATTTATAGATATCAAATTTTTAAATTTTCAAGAGTATTAAATTTTATTCTATTCTATAAATAGCCAAAGTCTATAATAGACATAGATGATGATGATGTGAATGATTTATTAAGATAATAAAATAAAACATTTTCTTTTGAAAGGTGTGATACCTTTATTTTTGCTTTGTCTGCATCAAATTTGGAATGAGAGCCTATCAGAGCAAATTTATATTGGGGTTGAGATTTTTAACTCAAGTAGACTTCATGAGAATCATAAAGAGTTGCTCTATAGAGTTAGGCAAATAGGTCCTAGCTCATAAGTTGGCCCATTAAACCCATTTTAAAAATGGCCTAAGACTAGCCAAAATCAACCCATTTAAAAGCAAGTCAATTTTACCCCACCGTTTAGACTATGGGTAAAAGTGGGTTAGCCCATGAGCTAAAATTGTGAAAGAAAAAGAGAAAAAGTTTAAGAACCAATCAAAATTTCAACTTAAGAAAATAATATAACAAAATATACTATTAATGATTATTTGTGATATGTTATGGAGAAGAACGGATCGGTATACACACATGCATTAATATTCTTTTTAAGTATATTTATTAGTTTCGATTAATATGATATCCAATAAATTATTTAAAAAGTTATTCTTTTATATACAAGTAATTAAAATAACAACAAAATTAATCGTATATATGTATATATAATGCTAAATACTTAAATGTTTCAACTTTAGCACAAATTAATAAAATGATAAAATTCAAAAAAAAAAAAAATTACTTTGGCCTAACCGTATTCACACCTTCATTGCTATATCATGAATTCAAAATTGGTATTTTTTGGGTTACTGTTTGTTCAGGGAGGATTTAGAGGAAATCTTTGTGATTTGTGAATGATTTTTTTGAAGAGAGGGGAGATAATGTAAATCAAGAATATATATATATATATATATATATATGAAACATTATTGCTTTATCTTGAGGTAGTTGTCAAATTTTGTACTTGAATGTTGCATACCAATTCAATTTAGTACCTAACTGATCAATTGAATACATAATTGAGTTTTTGTGATTATTTTTACTACCTTCTTAATATTGTTTGCTTTGTTGGCAGATGCTAAAGAGATAACATATGATTGAATTTTTACTAATGCTCTTAACATTATCTAATATGGATAGACTACATTCTTTTACATTAGGGAAAAAAAAAAGTAAATGGTGTTAGTGTGATATTAAAAATAGTTGCAATAAAAATTTTGATTGAGTATTAAATTGATAACTTCAAAGTTCATGTGTCAAATTGAATTTTTATACAAAACTAGGTATAAACATTGATATTTTCCTTTTATTTTATGTTAATTATGATTTATTTATTATAATTTATTTTATTAGAGTTTGATATCTATGATATCAAATATTTAAGTTTTTGAGAGTATTAGATTTTATTCTATTATAAAAAGCAGCCTCTAATATACATAGAGGATGAATTAGTTATTAAGATGTTGAATGAAAAAAATATTCCTTTTCAAAGGTGTTATACTTTTTTCATGGATGGTAGGGGACATCATAAAATCGATTATGTGGCATAAGACCATACTTCAATGGTGGCCATTATAAAACATATCGTGTGGTGTGAGGCCGTTAATAAATCAATCCAACGATGTAAGTCTAAGGGATATATCTTTTTTCCAATTTCATCAATTCTTTACATCATTAAAACAAAAAACACAATTATATTTCCTTATCTCATTGTGATCCACTAGTTTTCTTTACACCTTTCTATACTATTTTGTAAATATATATTTTCCCTTTATCCTTTTGTTTTTACTTACAATGTTCTACATCAAATTTGGTACAAGAGCCAATTAGAGAAAATTTATTGGAGTAAAAATTCTTTAGTCAATAATACTTAATGAGAATCATGAAGAGTTATCATATTATGAATTAAGCAAACTAATAGGTCTAGGTTATGTTCGAGGAAATTAAGATAAAATCTCAGTGATTCGAGGATGAGTCTTTTTGAGAGAATAGAATCATGTAGATTGATAAAAAAATGAAAAATTATTATTTATTTCAAACTAGTTAGGTTAGATTTCTTTTGTTTATGATAATTTTTTTTTTTAAATTAGAGATTGGTGCCTATTTATAGATATCTAATCTTTTAGTTTTGAGGGAGAAATTGTATGATTACAAACCCCTCAAATAGAAATTACTTAAATATTAATTACATAAAATTAATTACTAAAATAGCGATGCAAATCGTATGTTAACAGGCGTTTAGCGAATTTACACGTGAATCTCATGTTGAAGATGTGATTTATGAAGAAATATGAATTGCCTGTTAAAGATGTGATTTACGTGCAAAATAAGTGATTCGCTCTTTCAAGATACTATTCATCTTAAAAAATTATGAAATTCCCTTTGAAAATGTGATTCAATACTGTATAACTTTTGGCTGAATCATATCTTTAAAGGGCGTTTCATGTGTGAATTTTTGAAACGGCTATTTAATAAACGATTTTGCATCGGTATTTGTGTAATTAATTTTATTTAATTGTATTTGTATAATTTTTTCTGCAAAATTAGTAGACATGTGTTCACCTAATTTTGGTGAGAATTAGATTTTATTCTATTTATAAATAGGCAGAGTATGTAATAGGCAAGAGGATGAATGAGCAATTAAGATATTGAAAAAAAAAAATTTTGTTTTCAAAGTGTAATGTCAATCATAAAATCTATTTTGTGGTGTAAGTGCATGATAAAACTATTGCATGGTGTAAAATAAAGCTGTACAATTCAACTATGGTATGAGACAGTGAGAATATGATATAAAATCTTGAAGAGCTTTGAGAAAAGTCGCAAAGTTAAAGTATGAACAGTTTAATTATAACGTAAGAATTTAGAATAATTATTAATAAAATTTCAATATACATTAAAATTTCACAATTAATGAGCGATAATAAATTAACGAATTAATGAAGTAATTATTAGGGCTCCAGTAAATTTAAAAGAACATCAATCAATTTCAAAAAAATAATTAGAAAAATAATAAATATGCTAAAAAATTCTTAGATAAGAATAGCACAATTAATAACAAAAAAAGCCCTAACTTCAATAAATAAAGATAAATATATATCTAGATCCATCAGACACGTAGAATGAAATAACATTGACGAGTAAATTTTCAAAACAATCGCAAATAAATATTTTCTTATAAACTTATAATTAGAGATTATCATAACCCATTAAAGAAACTATTCATTAAAGAAGTAGCCTCTTAAGAAATTAACTTCTCTGATAGGTAACTTCTAAAGGAGGAACCTGTCACGCCCCGAAGGGTACCCTTAATGTAGCAGTCCACTGTACAGAATATTAAAGCCTAGGAATAACTACCTCAGTCACGCAAAGGCTTTCATATCATGTACAAGGCGTACATCACAATCAAAGGGAACGCATCGGAGTAGCACAATTTATATTGATAATAATTAAGTAAGAAGGCAAAGAGAATACTTATCCTAAAACATAAACATATCAAATTACAATTCTTAGGGGTATATCCCTCTATTGTCTTCAAATAAATATACATCTTAGAATTTCCAAAACACTAACATAGAATACATTACATATAAAGAACCTTACAAAATAACTTCATCTTATGTTTCCATTGCCTTCTTAAAAGCTTAACATCCTTCAATGACTTTCTTAACATCATAATCCTCAATTTAAGCCACAGGTATACCTGTTTCATTAAAATCTATGGTGGTATAAGCTATAACTAGCTTAGTGAATCGCACCATGTTTTCAATAAGTTCGTTTAAATTTTCACACATATACTATGCGTAAAATGCAACAATCACGTGATTACACAAATATATATAGTTATCTGGAAACCATATATAGAACGGATTTACCCCTCCGTATCGAAAGTTAGGGAATCAGTGATAAAGATCTTCGATCTTCTACTACTAGTCCCCAGGTCCCCACCCAAAGTGTTCGGTTGGCTCGGCTCCGAACGTAGAGTCGCATTCCTCAAGCAATTTGGATTCTCTAAGAAGGAACATGGCCAGTGCCACAGCACGATAACAGCCAATCCAACTCTACCCGTAGGAGTAGCAACCTTCCAAAAAAGATGTGACTCGATGGATGCTATGCGTGAGCGTTTTATTTTTCTTAAGCCATACCTTATTAAGGTTTATTAGGGGGCGATCAATCAATTTAGCAAATAATAAACAATCATATAAGTAAGTAAACAAAAACACTTAAACAGGCAGTTTGAAGTTGCGATATTCTTAATTCTCGTTTAACGCATAAACAAAGAATCACATATCTACATATCCCCGAATTCCCATACATATCCATTTTTATCTTTTCTTAATATGCTAATGTCACTACTTTACAAGCACAAGCAAGGTAATGAAATTAAGAGAAATAACTCACTCGTTTATTTCGCGATCTTCTTAGTCATAATAATCCTTAGGAAAGGTAATCTTGTATCATTCGCAACCTAGACAAAAGAAATACCCGGGATGAGTATTTCATAGAAATTCTACTTAAGCTTTCTAATTCTATTTCACTATGTTCGTCAAATTTGTATAGAATAAAATTCCAATTTAAAATGGCCATAACTTGCTCATTTTAACTCGGAATTTCGCATATAATATACCGTTTTCTATCTATTCGAAAAGATCTATCCATTTATAAGGTTATCTTTATCATATAAGGTCATTTGGGTTCTGAAAACGTAGGGTACATATTTAAAACGAATATTTCTAGATTTTTCAAAACCATTTCCTAACTCAACATCATTCAAAAATTCTTTAGTAAAATATATATATATATATATATGATTGATAAATCCTTTTAGTATATAAATAAGGTCACTTTATATGCAAAAATTCTAATGGTAGTTTCTCAACAATTTATTTTATAAAACAATTCGTTTTTTATTGTTAAAACTTTAACTTTGATAATTTCTTTTCAAGTATTTTGAAGAAACTTTATATTTTCATAGGTTATTATAAATGAGTATATTCTTATTTTATTTTCTTCATTCTTTTTCCAAAAAAAAATAAATTTTCCTTTAACCTTAGTCTTTCATAAATTTTACTTCTAGTGATAAAAGATCAAATTTATCAAAAGTGTATTAAGTTGTTGAAAACCTTTTAATAAATTTGTATTTAGAATGGTTTTAGAAAATTGGTCCTTTCTTCTTATATTTATTGTTTAAAATACAAGTTCTTGTTTTCCAAAATTTGATATTTCATTTCCTCTATTTTATTTGGAAAGAATCCCTTTTATTGATAAAAATCCTTTGTTTTTAATCTCATCTTATTTATATTCTTTGAAAATATGTTTCTTCTTTAGAAACTTGAAAATCATTATTTTCTAAGTGGGTTTATAACCTTATGGGTTGAATTTATCTTAACTTTGAAAACTAGTTTGTTTCTTAGTTTTGTTATGGAGTGAAAAAGAGTTTAATCTTAAGCTTTTTGTAAAAACTTTGAATATTAACAAATTATTTTACTAAAACTTATGTTACCATAATATACAAAGAAAGTATTTATTTCTTATGTTTCCTTGGTAAAGCTATCTTTGTTATTTAAGAAAACTTTGAGAAAACTTATATTACTCTATTTTTATGTTGTTGATAATAACTCCATTATTTTGTGATGAGTCACATAATAGAAAATCTAGTTTTGAGTTCCTTTAATAAAGTAAAATTCTACTTTTGAATTAGTTGAGATAATATCATTATATAGATGCAAGTATTATGAGCATGTAAAATAATAAGAACATGAGAAAGTACTAGAAGCATAATAATAAAAATAAAGTATTAGGAACCTTAGCTTCATCAAGGTATCCTGATCAAGTATTGGGAGCCTTAGCTTCATCAAGGCATCCCGGGACTAAGAATAGACTAGTCCCAAAAAGAATAAAGAAAATATTGTTTTGACTTGATATGGACAAGTCTAAGACTAGAAGGACTAGTCTTAAGGAAATAGCATGAAATAAATAAATTGCAAAGCATGAAATTAAATAAATGACAAGTGAGCTTATATGCTCTAAATATTATATATAATATATAAATATATTTAGTTAGATATGAATAATAAAATCAACATAATAATAGATATGAATAATAAAATCAACATAATAACATAATAAAATAGGAAGTTCATGTGCAAGAACAAAACATGAACATGTTGTTGCTTTTACTACTCATATGAGTTTCAAAACAACACCATAGTCATGTTAAGTTGTATGACATGGATAAATAAATGGTTGGAAGAGGTTTACCTAAAGTGTTTATGTGGTATGAAGATGGTAGATGAAATGGGGTATTATGTGAGTAGTGATATGTGATAGATAGTTTGTGTATAAGGAATGATTTTTGTGAGGAATTGGTTTAAGAGAGTTTTGGTAGAGAGAAATCTTGAAGAGAGGATTTGTAGAGAGATGTTGAGAGAGTTTTGGTAGTGAAATAAATTGTGTGAAAGAATAAAGGAGGAAAGGGGTATTTATAGAATTTTTGAGTGAAAATTAGATGTAATTAAATTAGTTAAAAAGGAAAATAAATAGAGAGTGAAAAGAGAGAGGAGTGGATGGCAATTGAAGGGGAAGAGAGAGAAATTTGATTAAAAAAATAATTTTAGAAGAAAAGTGTAAGAGAAGATAATATATGGTGTAGAATTTTTATGGGAAAAAAAATTGTAAGAAATATGTATGTAGGTGTAAGAATAGGTAGTAAGAAAAAGTAGAGATAAAGGAATGGTAGTGAACAGTAGAAAAAGTACTATGAATAGTAAACTAAACAATTAAAATACCGGTAGTAATAAAAATACAAGTATAAATGCGATATATGTAATTTTTAGTTATCGAAAAATTCTAAAACTGATATTTTTGAAAACCTTATATTTTTACGAGTCTATTAGTATTAACAGAATATTTTTCCGTCCAGTGTATCAGGGCACGATTTTTGAAAATTGATCCCGTTCGGATCTGAAGGACAATAGATATTTGCGAATCTAATATTATTAAGATTCCCTATATTATTACTAACTATTATCAACAATTATTTCCATTTTGTTGTTTAGGGTTTAAGAGCGCGAGATTACCAGATCTTAAACACTAGGGTTTGTTATAAGCTTTGTTGACTTTTAGGGTTCTGGTTTGACTTCTAGTTTTATTGAGTTATTCGTAAGATCATATAATTTTAGAGTTTTGACCGTTTTATATTTTTAGCTTGATATCTATGGTTTATCTTATTTTATTTGTGATTATTTAATAGTTTTCAGTTCTCGGGATCGTTTAATCGAGTCTAGGGTTATAAGTTGACTCAGTTTGACTTTTGGTGAAAATTGAAAATTTTGATTCCAAAATTCACCAAGGGTTTTAAGATCTTAGCATTTTGTTGTTGAGCGTTATTTAAATATATCGTTTTGATTTGCGTTTTAGAAATCAAGTAGATGCTTTGATTGGCGTACAGATGTTGATTCAACCGATAGTTGGATTTTCTATTTTGAATATATCGTTTTGATTTGCGTTTTAGGAATCGAGTAGATACTTTGATTGGCGTACAGATGTTGATTCAACTGATAGTTAGATTTTCTATTTTGTTTTTTAGGGTTCCCTTTTTCTCAAGATTAAGAGATCTCATTTTTTATCTTATTTAGAATTAAGTTTTAACTTGGTTCGATTTTTAGGGTTTCGATTCCGGTGTTTGACTCTTAGGATTATTTTCTAAGAATTATGAAATTTTCAGGGGTTTATAGAACCTCTTGAAGAAACCAGTAACATCACATCCTTTAGCAAGCAACACCTCTTGGAAGCTAATCAAATCATGTAAATGATTTTATTAATAAAAAATATTCAAAACAGAAAATAAGTAATTACAAAATATAATTTAGAAGCTCTAAAATTAATACCCATAAAATATTTTACATTACTAATTTAATCATGTGGTTATCTTGGGCACATGGTATATAATAAGTATGTGACAAATTATTACTACAATTTACAATAGTAGTAGTAGTAATAGTATCAAAAGTATATGGTAATTAACAATATACATTGTAAAAAAATAAAAAGATTATTATGCCATATAATAAATAATACCATAGGTGATCTACGTATTAAAACAATTTTGATACATTAACAATATTAAGAACATAATTATTACAGTACTAATATTATATTAGTCATGATAACTTATCGGCTTATAACTATATGATATTATTTATGAATATATTATAACTAAAATCGTAATATTAATGAACTATTGTAATAACTACCTTTATAATTTAACAATTATGGTAATAATATGTGATCATAAAAAATGTATAATTATCATATCACCTTGAAAATAAGAGATTTTTTGTAAAATAAAGGAGTTCTGATGTGGTACACTGGCCATAGAGGATGCAAGGTCGCCAGCCTTCATACATCACAACACCAGCTTTCAATTTATAAATTATTTCCAAGAACATTTATTAGGAAAGGCCAGCGTCAAAGCCGCCAGCCTAGGAGGGTTACGCCGCTGGCATAGGCAGCTAGCCTGTCTCCATCGGATCGGTGTTGAATCGCCAAATCACCCAAAGTTTCCAACCTTCATTTTACACGTACTAGCCTATGTTGTCAACGAGTTTTTCCTTTGTCATTTGTATAAATATTCCTTATTTGTCTTATGGCTTTGTAGTGGCTACTCCTAAATCCTAGAGAGAGAGTCTAGAGAGAGAGAAAGAGCATGAGAGGTCTATTGCTGTTGAAATCCATCGTTGTAGTGAGGATTTTAGTGATACACTAGTGTTATCTAGTAAAGAAAAATTGTTGTATCCCATTATTGTTGATATTGGAAGAAATTTGCGCTGTAATCTCATGGTTTTTCCCCAAATTGGTGTTTTTTCACTTAAATATTAGTGTTGTTATTTTTTATTTGTTGTTTGATTATTGTTATTGCATTGGCAAGAGGAAAAAGCTATTTCTGATTACAAATTATTGAAGGATTTTTGCTAAAATGTGGTATTAGAGCGTCAGGATGAAGAAAAAGAAAAATAGGGTTTTTTGTTCATTATACTGCAACACATGGCAGAATTATCAGGTATGATGATTAAATTAAATTTATCAAATTATGCTTTCTGGAAGTCTATGATGGAAATTTTGTGGTACTTTAAAGAATTGTATTTGCCTTTGGGTGGTGACACTGCAAAGCCATTAGATATATCCGATCAAGATTGGGTAATCTTACATAGAAAAACTATCGATTATATCTGACAATGAGTTGATCATAGTGTGTATCATCATATAGCCCAAGAAACTAGAGCTGATGTTTTATGGAGGAAATTGGAATCCATGTATGAGAGGCAAACTTCCTTAAATAAAACATCCTTGATGAGGAGAGCGGTGGATTTGAAGTATAAGGATGGATCCAATATGATTAAGCACTTGAATGATTTTTAAGGCTTAGTGAATTAGTTATTTGCTATGAAACTTATGCTTAAAGATGAGATTTAGGCCTGAAAGATGGGAGACACTTATGGTGTCTGTTAGTAATTCTGCTCCAGATGGAAAGCTCACCATTGCAATGGTGAAAGACAGTTTGATGAATGAAAAAGCCAGAAGGAGAGATTTTGGTATAAGTTATGAGACTTGGGCACTTGTTACTGATAATCAAGAGATGCGTGGTAGAAGCAGAACTAGAGGTTCATCTAATAAATCTAAGGAAAGATCCAAATCAAGAGGAAGGAAAAATGTTGAATGCTTTTACTGTGATAAGCCATGTCATTTCAGAGAATGTAGACTATAGATAACGGAGCAGGGTAAAGGTAAAGGTGAAGAAAAAGATGGAGACACAACTGCTCCAGCAGTAGGTAGTGAGATAGTAGTTGCCTAAGATGAGGACTATGTTGGTCTTGCATGTCATGATAATAACTGGGTTATTGATTCTAGTGCTTGCTTTTATGTGACATCACATGGTGATTTCTTTTCGTCATACTCTGTTGGAGATTATGGCAAGTTAGGATGGGAAATGATCGTTCATAAAAAAATTGTTGGCATTAGAAATATTGTTTTAGCGACTAACACTGGTTGCAAGCTCATTTTCAGAGATGTTAGACATGTTCTGGATATCCGCTAAAACCTTATATCTACATGGAAACTAGATGATGAATGCTATAGCAGTCACTTTGGTGAAGGAAAATGGAAGCATACCAATGGTTCTCTCATAGTGGCAAAAGAGATGAAGAGAAACACTCTTTACTTAATGTCAGCAAAACAAAGTAAAGGAGATGTAAATTTGATTAATGACAATTCTATGGAGCTATGGCATAAGCGGCTTGGTCACATGAGTGAGAAAGGGCTCCAAATCTTGTTAAGAAACTTCTGACTGATGTGAAAGGTACTCTTCTGAAAATTTGCATTGATTATCTTGTTGGTAAACAACATAAATTTGTATAAAAGAAATCTACCTGCTAGGAAATTTCATATACTAAATTTGGTTCACACAATGTGTTATATGAAAGATAGGACAGTAGGTGGTGCTCTTTATTTCGAAACATTCATTGATGATCACTCTAGGAAGTTATGGACTTTTGCTTTAAAGTTCAAAGATCAAGTTTTAGATATGTTTAAGCAATTCCACACTAGAGTAGAAAGAGAAGCAAGAAGACGATTGGTATGTGTTCGAGCATATAATGATGGTGAATACAGAGGAGCATTTGAAGAATATTGTAGAGATCATGGGATTAAACTGGAGAAGATGGTTCCAAAGACCACGCAACAGAATGACATAGTAAAGAGGATGAATCGCACCATCACAAAGAAAGTGAAGTATATGTTATCACATGCCAAGCTGCCTAAATCATTCTGAGATGAAGCAATGAGAACAGATTTTGATATGATAAATCTATCTCCTTCTTATGCGTTGGATGGAGATATCCCAAAGAGAGTTTGGATAGGTAAAGAAATTTCTTATGAGCACTTATAAGTGTTTAGTTGCAAGGCATTTATGCATATTCCAAAGGATGAAAAACCGAAGCTGGATGCAAATTCAAAGCAGTACATTTTTCTAGGTTATGCACATAATGAGTACGGATACAGGTTATGGGATCCAGCAGAGAAGACTATTTTCAGGAGTAAAGATGTGGTCTTTCTTGAAAACCAAACCATTGAAGATATTAAGAAGTTAGAAAAGTTGAAATCCTCACATCAGATCCCTAAAAATGTAGATCCATTTGAAGATTCTAATGATAGGGGAGATATGGAAGACACAATTGAAGAGCCCTAAGAGCCTCATTAGCAGATTAAGTTAAGGAGATCTTCAAGAGATAGAAGACCATCAGTTAGATATAGTCCGGATGAGTATGTGAAGTTGAATGATGGGGGGGGGAGGAGGGGGCCTGAATGTTATCAATAGGCAATAGTGCATGAGTAGAAAAAGGAATGGGTTAAAGCTATGCAAGAAGAGATGAAATCTTTACATGAGAACAAGACTTATGATTTGGTAGAATTGCCTAAAGGCAAGAGACCTCTGAAGAATAAATAGGTATACATAGTAAAGACTGAAGAAAATAGCTTACAATCAACATACAGAGTAAGACTGGTAGTAAAGGAGTTCAATCAGAAGAAAGGTATTGGCTTTGATGAGATTTTCTCACTAGTGGTGAAGAGGCCTTCCATTCGGGTTGTACCGAGTATAACAACTAGTTTGAACCTAGAGATTGAGCAGATGGATGTGAAGACAACATTCCTTCATGGTGACTTAGAGGAAGAAATCTACATAGAGCAGCCTGAGGGGTTTAAGGTTAAGGCAAAGGAGCACCTTGTTTGTAAATTGAAGAAGAGCTTGTATAGGCTGAAACAAGCTCTAAGGCAGTGGTATAAGAAGTTTGACTCCTTCATGATTAATCAGGGTTACACCAGGACTGCATTAGATCATTACGCTTTCATTAAGAAATATGCCAGTGGTGAGTTTCTTATACCCTACTATATGCAGATGATATGCTGATTGTTGGCCATGATGCCAAGTAGATTCAAAATCTGAAGACTACACTAAATAAGTCTTTCTTCATGAAAGACTTAGAACCCACACGCCGAATTCTTGATATGAGAATTATTAGTGACAAGAAGAGCCAAAAATTGTGGTTGTCGTAGCAGAGATACCTTGAAAAGGTGTTAGAGAGATTTAACATGAGCAAGGCGAACCTTGTTTGTTCTCCACCTGCACGTCACTTCAAACTTAGTTCTCAATAGTGTCCTAAAAATGAAGCAGACAAAGAAGACATAAAGAAGATACCGTATGCTTTAGTTGCTGGTAGTCTAATGTATGCTATGGTGTGCACTAGAACAGATATTGCTTATGCTGTTGGTGTGGTTAGCTGCTATCTCTAGAATCTAGGTAAAGAGTATTACCAATGTTAAACGGATTCTTAGGTATCTTAGGATCACTTCCAGGTTAAGTATACACTCTAGTGGTAGTAAGCCTATATTGGAAGGGTTTTGAGATGTTGATATGGCTAGAATCTGAACTCCAAGAAGTCCACTTCAAGTTATCTGATTACATATGCAAGGGGAGTGGTGTCTCGGCAATCAAAATTGTAGAAGTGTGTTGTACTATTTACTACTGAAGCAAAATATATTGTTTTGACTGAGGTCTACAACGAAGTCCTATGGATGAAGAAATTTTTAGAGGAGCTGAGTCAAGAGTAAAAAGACTTGAGGCTATTTTGTGATAGCTAAAGTGCTATACATCTCATTAAGAATCCAATGTTTCATTCTAGATCCAAACACATTGATGTCAGGTATCTTTGGATTCGAGATGTATTAGAATCAAAGTTGTTAAAGTTAGAGAAGATCCATACTGATGATAATGCTTTAGATATGATGACCAAATGTAAACCCCGGTTTTCCTAGTAACCGAATAAACTTCAGAAACCGGAAACCAAAACCCTAAATCGAATTAGTTTAAGCTTGAGAGGGAAAAACATAGGAACCCTGGATCCGGCTTTTCTTTGATTTCAACTAAAAGAACTTTTGTAAAATAAATTAACGTGGAATGTTGTTCTAAAGTATAATTCAAACCATAAAAAGATCTGTTTTCAAAAAAATTTCCATTATGGGCTTTCCCGAGCTCCATTACGGAAAAGCGAGCCCCGGAACTAGAAACCCAAAAAAATATTCCGGAATACTCTTTAGAATGGAAATTCTATAAGGATTTCACAAATGTACATTTTATAATTTTTTGGGTTATAAAAATTACAGTTATAGCTTTTTCCCGTATTTTCTTTACTACCGATAAAGTAAATGTCTTGTCTACTATTTATTACTATTCACAAGTACAACCTACTACACACATAACCCATACCCTAGTCTTATGTCTTTACAAATACTCCATTATATTTTCTTTTCCAAGAAAAATTTGTCTTTTAACAAATTATTACATTTAATAGTTTTTATTACATAAATTATAAAACAAAACAATTTAACTCTCCCTCTCTCTCACTCCAAGTAAGGCCGGCGCAACCCTCCTCCAATTTGACTCCAATTTGCTTTATTTTATTTCTTTTTATAATACGAACAAACCCTAATTTCACTTAATATAAATAGTCTTTTATTTTTCTCTCTCTTTCACTTTATTTCATTTGTTCAAAAACTCACAAAATCCTCTCCATTTGTCCTCTAAACCGTGAGCCCCCCACCACACACACACACACACAACAAGCTTCATTTCTTCTTCATTTCTCCACTTGATTCAACCTTAGGTGATGAATCCTAAGCCTTTCTACCCTTTAATCTTGTAATGGCAAGATTATTCATGAGTATTTTCACCTTAAGTCCCCATGAGCATTTGCTAGGAACAAGAAAATACTAATACATGAATATCAAGCCATCACAAGAGTAGATCTTGTGTTTAAATAAGTTTTTGTTAAAATATTTTCATGTTCATGCATATAAAAGTAGAGTAAAGTAGAGATCTTGCATAAAAATCTATGTTCATGCTTTTAAACTTCTTTTCTTGCATCACAAGTAGTAGATCTAGTATTAGACACTCATAATATACTTGATATTCATGATCTCATGCATATTTTGTGTTTTCATGCATTAATTCCTAATAAAGGCTTTGTCTTATATATATAAATGTTGTAGTTAATAGATCCTTAAGTAGATGAGATAAGGAAGTTAAAAAGGAAAAGTTTTTGTTTGAAATGTTCAAAGAAAAATTCGTATGACTTCAAAGCCATGTTTTAAAAACCCTTGTATCAACTCTAAAACTCATGTTTTATGTAAAAAATGAAGGGTATAGGTAATAGATATAATTAAGTAATAATTTTTATAAGATGAAATGAGTCTTGATGAGATTAATGTGTAAAACAAAGAATAGAAACAAGATAGAAAATTTTGAGTTACTAGTCAACTTATGAAATTTGTAATCTTGGATGATGACCATGAAAACACCTATTATCTAAGCTCAAAATGAAAGTTTTATGTAATAGATGAAGTCCTTAAGAGATAGGTATAATAAAGTCTTAAATTATAATGTATTAAACAAGTTTTTGCTAAAGGAATCATTCAAAAATTTGATTTCTAAAAATTCGGATTTTTGAGTAAATCCTATTTGAGAACATATTTGCAAAGTGTAAAATGCAAATTTTTATGTAAAAATGAAGGTCTTAGGTAGTAGATGTTATGAAGACTCAATTTTAACCAAGATAACTAGAAATTCCTAAGAATTAATCCAAAACACAAGTGAGTTGTCAAAGTTAGGAAATTAGATTTCTCAAAAGTAGTTATTGTTGAAGTCTTACAAAATAAAGAGTTCTAAAATTTTCTTTTAGTAAAAATCATCAAAGATCATGCATATATTAAACTCATCACATGTCATTCATGTTAAAAAAAATCATCAATATTGCATGTATGGTTGATCTATATTCTAGAAGCATTACAAAAATTCACAAAACTATTTTTCGGAATTGGAAATTTCTACGGATCAGAACTGATCAGATCATTTTGTGACTTAAACATTTTCGAAACTTGAAAATAATGTTAGGAATAGATAGATCTTTCGAAGTAAGTAGAAATCGGCATATAATATACTCAATTCCTAGTTAAAATGAGTTAGATATGACCATTTTAAGTTATGACTTTAACTTATGCAAAAATTGACGAACTTAGTAAATAGAATTATTAAGTTTATTAGAACTTTATAAGAAATACTCATTTCAAGTATTCCTCGTACTTAGGTGATTTGGAGGACGGATTTCCACTTCCTGAGGACTGCTACTACTAGTGGATTTCTCTACATGGCCGAGTGAGCTCATTTCTTAAATAATTGTGCTCATGTATGTGCTTGTAATCGTAATGGTATTAGAATTAGGGAAAGATAGAATTGAGATGAGTTGTGATCTAATCTTGGTTGAATGAATGTTAAGTATATCGAGGCGAGACTTGTTGTAAAAATGTTGTATGAGCTAATATAGACTTGAATTGTCTGAAATTCTCTATGATCGCTCTTAACCTACATAATTAACATGCCATGATTATATGAATAAACTATACATGCATATCACGTAGTGAGTCACATTGCATTGGCTGATATACCTTTGGTGGGATAAAAGTATACTAGCGGATAGGCGAGGAGGCCTATATTAACATTAAGGATGTGAGATCGCTTAAGTTAACGGATGTGGGGTAAGCACATAAAACCATCACAATAAAACAACAGAGGTTGTATAATTAAGAGAAAGAGATCGGGATTATGGTTGCATGACTTATGGACCACCCCACTCAATATTGGAATTATGGTTGCATGATTTATGAACCATCTCAACCCCGAATGGAGAGCGTAAATCCATTCACATATGGCTCCAGGAAAGTCATATGCTTGTATGATCATTTGCTTGTGCATTTTATATGGCTGCTAATAACTTGTCTGTTATATACTGTTGTTGAGTATTAAATATTTGGGAATGAATCTACTAAGCCTGTTAGCTTACACCCCGATAGTTTTGTTGTGGTATTTCCATTTTTTATTGTTCCAAAGAACACTTTTCACAGGGTTATTTTTTGGATGAAGGAGCTTTTGAAGAAGTCTGGACCTAGCTAGAGGCGTGGACTTCTAGAAAAATCTCTTTGACATAAACCTTAGTGTTTGTAATATGGTTTTAGATTAGATAGACTTCTATTATTATTTTGGGGGTATACCCCCTTGACTTTGTAAAGACTTAACTTGTTTATCTTGTTGTGATTTCTATTATTAATGCTGTTGTATGCCTTCTTAAGACTATTCGATTCAAAGTGTGATCTGAAAATTGTGCAAGTACACCTTACACCCGATATGTAAACTTATGGGATGACTAAGGATGTCATACTTAAGTTTAAATATTGAGTGTGGTGGACTGTCACGTTTTTTGTACCCTTTAGGGCGTGACACCAAAGCTCTACCTAAAGACAAATTTGTTTGTTGCAGACAGATTGTAGATGTTATGGAGCCCCCCATATGAATTGGAGAGGGAGTTTGTTGGGTTATAAATCCAACCCATATGGGTTTATAATCAAGGAAATTCTAAGTATATCATATATACTTAGAACAAGATTTGAAAAATAAGGAGATTTTTTGCAAAACAAAGGAGTTCTGATGTTATACCCTGGCCATAAAGGAAGCAAGGCCACCGACCTTCATACATCACAACACCAGCTTTCAATTTAGAAATTATTTTCGAGAGAGCTACTCAGGAAAGGCTGACATCAAAGTCACCGGCATAGGTAGCTAGGCCGTCGACATTGGACTAGTGTGAATTGCATAATTGCCCAAAGCTGCTAGCTTTCATTTTACACGTACTAGCCTGTGTGGTTAATGAGTTTTCCCTTTACCTTTGGTATAAATACGATTTATTTGTCTTAGGGTTTTGTAGTGGCTATTCCTAAATCCTAAAGAGAGAGGTCTGTTGTTGTTGAAATCTACCTTTGTGGTGAGGATTTGAGTGATCCACTAATGTTATCTAGTGAAAAAACTATTGTATCCCATTATTATTGATAGTGGAAGAAATCTGCACTGTGGTCTGATGGTTTTTCCCCAAATTAGGGTTTTCTACGTAAATCCTGGTGTTGTTATTTTTAATTATGTATTTGTTGTTTGATTATTGTTATCGCATTAGCAAGAGGAAAAATTTGTTTTAATTACAGGCTATTAAAAGATTTTTCCACACAAACATTACATTATTATCTTTTAGGAGCATCCAAGTAATTTATCATTCATCACGTTTTGTTTTTTATAATAATTAAGACTTCATCCATTTTCCTTTCCTTGATTATCCAAACACATAAATTTCTCTAATACTCATTCACTCCACTCTTCTCCTTTCCACAATCATTCCTTCTTAATTCATTCCATCATACCAAACAAAGCGTGAAAGGAAAGCCGTTTAATAGCCCACCCTATTAACTCCCTTATTCTAATCATAAATCACAACCTATATGGGTGGATTACCTATAATAAGGGTAATAGATACAAAAAATTAAATCTTTAGGGAAAATGGTAAAAAATATATGAAGGTCTATTATTAGTGCAATTATAATAAAAGCAAAACCGTTTGATGGCCCACGCTGTTAGCTCCCTTATTCTAATTAGAAATCACAACCTAAAAGGGTGGAGTACCTATAATAAGGGCAATAGATACCAAAAAATAAATCTTTAAGCAGAATGATAACAAGTATATGAAGGTCTATTATTAGTGCAACTATAGTAAAAGTAAAGCCATTTAAGAGTTAGAATATGACATACATATCAAATCTATACGGTTGTTTCAGAGTTCAAGTAACTTTTAATGACAAATGTTCTTCTAGTAGGAGTAAAAGAGCTCGCCATAACACCTTACCCTATTTGAGTCTTTTTTCGGCCAAATTACCTTATTTAAGTTATTAGCTTCAGAGATATGGGACTTTAAGCTTCTACGGAAGTCGGCCATAATACGTCTTCTTTTTTGTTAATACGAGCAGAGCTTAACAATAATAATTAAATCAAATTTTAAAAAATTATTTATTTTAATGTTTTGTTAATATTTTTTAATAAAATTATTTTTTAAAAATATTTTCGTATACACACATCTTAAACACATTTTATCATCTCTTTAGTCTTTATAACTCTTTTAATCAAAATTAACCATGTCACTAAAACATTTTATTTGCCTATATTCACATGTGAACTGCTAGAATTGGCAAACAAGCCGTGCCTATGAGCACCTATTTTTATATCCAGCTCATTTAACCCGTAGATCAAAGCAAGTTAGCCCATTTGGCTCAATTATAACAAAAAAGTAAAAATGTAATGATATTATATTCCTTTATATAGGCTTAATAATAGATATATATGGTAAATTACACTAGAAAATCTCAATATTTAGGGATAAATTCATTTAAGGTCCCAATATTTCGAGTGGATAAAAAGAGATCCCAGTGTTTGAAGAAATTGGTCAATTTAGATCTTGATGGAAACGTGTTAAAATAAGAAGGGTCTTCTGAGTTTTAATTAAATATTCTCTCTTGTTGATATGTATCAATGGGGACCCAAATTAATCCATTTCTTCAAATGTTAGAATCTCTTTTAACCATTCGAAATGTTAGGACTTTAGATGAACTTATCTCCAACATTAAGACCTTCTGATGTAATATACCTATATATATACAATGTTTTCCTAGATGTCTGGGTTTATTGATTAATCCTAGCAAGATCATGAATCACTTTTGCTAATTCTACCAAAAAACAACACGACCGCCATGACAACAATAATAGCAATAAATTAGGAATAAATTTAATAGTGATAATATATATATATATATATAACCTTATAATACTTAATTTGTTATTTGACATACAAAATGCGTTAAACTACAAAATTAACCCCTTTTATAGCCATTTAATCCTAAATGTACAAATTGGGTTACATGAGTTAAGTTAGAAGGCTATTTAATCTATGGGCTAAAAGAGGTTAGGAAATTCTAGCCTATTAACTCGTGGGTTAGCCCGTTTAACCCCTTTGCCCGACTCTATTATTATAAATAAAAACAATCACATTAATTGAAGAGATCTTGAAATGACAATAAAAATACCAAACTGACATCTCACCTAAAAATAATATTGGAATAGATAAAACGAAACATGTTAATTGAAGAGATCTTAAAATCACCAACTTACATTTTTGTTATACCAAAAAAAATTCAATATCTCATAACAAATCTAAAAGATTATTATAAGCATAGGGGTGAATCTTTGATTTCGAAGGAACACATATGAATATGATTGCTTAAAATTTTTTTAAAAATAAATGTATGTAAAAGCAATCATATTATACTTCGCAATTGGATTCATGATTTTCATGGTTAATTGCATAAATAAACCAGAGTGTCATAAAAGGAAACACCCATCAAATAAAGGAAACTCACCCGCAAATCAAAGAAAGTGGGTAAATAGTTTACTTAAATTGTGTTGATGCGAACGAGAGAAAGACGTCCGCCAAAAGAAGAATGAGAGAAAGACGTGAATATACCTCTTACAATTTTTAGCCACTTGTTCCTTTTTAAAGTAAAATAATAAACATATTGAGTTTTTATCATAGTTTAATAATGAAATTAATATAAATACTAAGGATATCAAAGTTGCTAATTTGCTTTGATAATAGATAGATTTATCATAATTTTGAGAATGAGGGAAATTAAATTTAATCCATTCCTTTAAAATCATATTTATTCTACTAAATTATAACATATTTGGCATATTAATACATTTTTATTGGCCGGTTCTCAAAATAAATGAAAATTTCTTTAAATTTCAACATTCATTGAATTGTTTCCCTCATCGTAATAAATCCTCTCTTCTAAAAAGACCAACAAGCGCATTGATATCTAATATGTTGATATGGTAAAATTCATCAACTGTTGAATCCATCACGATTTTTGTCTTGGAAAAGCATTTATTGAAATTCCTTTCCTTGTAAAAATACTCTCGTAAAAGCTTCATTCCTTTCATTCTTTGTGGAAAAAAAAAAAAAAAGATTCATATTATAAAAAAAAAAAAAAATTACGAATTAGTAAAGGGAACTTCTAAATGAATACTCATTACAGATATGAAAAACATTAAAAGAAAAAAAAGGATTTGATACTGTAAATTTACTTTCTTCAAATTATTAAATAATTTATAAGCAAATAAGTAAAATTGTTTAAAATTTTAAAATATCTTTTAATATCATTATAACGTTATCTTTCTTTAAAAAAAAAAATAGTTTCAATTATCAGCTATATGTGACATATTTTAAGGATTGGATTTAGAATTCAAGAAAATTAATTTTAGATACATTTGTCCTAAAAGATATTATGATAAAATAATGCAAGGTGCAATAAATAGACCTAGGATC
>JAMXBD010003168.1:0-62500 GCA_024138025.1 Combretum micranthum | reverse complement strand
AGATTAATTATTATTATTTTCTTCACTACGGCTACCGCTACTCTACAGCTACAGCTACTGCAAGTATATTTTTTTAATTTAGATCTTGACAAATACACGTGTAGGTGTAGCAATTAGCCTGACTGAATCTAGGTGTGGCCGCTGAATAACTAGGTCGGGGTGGCTGAATAACATCAATGGCAATTTGCATTTGGCCCCAATTTCAGTCAAATACTGAATTTTCTCCCTTCAAAACCTTAGTTGTTTTGTTTGAATACGTACGTGAATTTCACACTTATTGTACTTTTGTCATTTTTGACAAGTTTGAGAAGTTTCACATGGCATAGACGACCACATCGTGCGAGTACCTTGATAAACGTTTTAGCATCCATTCAAAATTTTAGATTTAGTGCAGCGACAAATAGTTGAAACAAGTATAATGAGAATCAGAATGGGTCTGTTTGTTTAACTTTTTTAGATAGATATAAGTATTTTTTTTAAATTTTTTTCCAATAAGTTATTTATTAAAAAATATATATAGATAAAAAAGATTGATAGTTTTCATAAAAAGATCAAATAGATCAAGTATAAATAAAATTAAATATATATATTGTTTCGATACAAATACATATACAAATAAAAAACAAACCATTCAAAGAAACCCGAAACATTTTAATTATGTAGATTTTTCATAGATAGGAATAGATCCAAAATGAAATTGTTATTTAAGGATTTATTACTTTTTTCATACTTGATGCATTTTTAAAACTTAAAATCATGATTCTTTTAAGCAAGGAATTCTAAACCGAATGGCAATTATGTTCTATCCTAATAAATATTAACTACCATTACCTTTTTATCATTTTATATATATTTATTATTAAAGATATTTATATAAATATCATATATATTATATATGTTCCTTTTCATTCAGTTTCATAGATGTATCCAAATATTTTACTCTTTTTATTTCATTTTATTCCTCTTATTCCTCTTATTCCGATTCATTTCTTTTCGGACAATTCCTTTCTGCTAAACATGTAGTTACATGAAAATTTTCCGAAAACAAATAAATAAATAACTCAATGATTTAAACATTTTTAAATCAACGTTATAGATTATGTAATAAAATGCTACAATTAAAGCATAAAGTTAGTGGTAAATAGTTAAACAAAAGAAATCATAATTAAACTTTGAAAACTTTTTGTGTCTTTCACTAAAACAGAAAACAGTCTTTTTGTTTTTTTGTTTTTTGTTTTTGAAATGTGAATATAAACTTTTAACATTTTATTATATATTTATATTATTATATATATATTTAGCAAATGATGCATTAAAGTTAATATATAATTAAAGATTCATTCCCCCTTTTTGAAAAACTTCATGTTAGGAATTATATAAGCACTCAATATTGTTTTTCAAAAAAAGAAAAAGAAAACTATATATGCAACGCTTTTCTATTTTGGGAGAATATCTGGCGATCTTAATCACTGCACCAAAGCCATCTCTTCCCCATAAATAAGTTTAGATTAGATGAATTTTCAAATGTTTGCGGCATCTATTTCAGACCATGTAAAGTTATTTTTTTTTTTTTTGGCCATAACCATGTAAAGTTAATTAATTCTTGAATCGTGCTTTTCTATGATCAAAGTTGTGGTTATTTTATTTTCTTTTTTAAGAAATTAAACCAGTGTTAAATAAAAAAAATTGAAAAGTCAAGTAATATTACTAAAAAAAAAAAAATGAATAAGGGTTGGTATTAGGTCAACATATTGACTTAACACTTTTTTTACCTGGTACAAATAGACTGATCTAAAAATAAATATATAAACCTAGCATTTTATAACTCTAGCAAAAAATATATTAAACTTAGAATATAAATATATAACCTAGCATTTTATGATTTTTATATAAGTCATCGGTACTAGTCGGTACGTAACTTGGGAAAAGGAAATTAATATTATTTTTTTTAAAAAAATTACAAAAATACCGCTAGGATAAAAATAATCCCAAGAATAGACAAGGATAAAAATATTATTTTCAGACCATGTAAAGTTTTTTTTTTTTTTTTGGCCATAACCATGTAAAGTTAATTAATTCTTGAATCGTGCTTTTCTATGATCAAAGTTGTGGTTATTTTATTTTCTTTTTTAAGAAATTAAACCAGTGTTAAATAAAAAAAATTGAAAAGTCAAGTAATATTACTAAAAAAAACAAATGATATAAGGGTTAGTATTAGGTCAACATATTGACTTAACACTTTTTTTTACCTGGTACAAATAGACTGATCTAAAATAAATATATAAACCTAGCATTTTTATAACTCTAGCAAAAAATATATTAAACTTAGAATAAAATATATTAACCTAGCATTTTATGATTTTTATATAAGTCATCGGTATAGTCGGTACGTAACTTGGGGGGAAAAGGAATTAATATTATTTTTTTTAAAAAATTACAAAAATACCACTAGGATAAAAATAATCCCAAGAATAGACAAGGATAAAAATTATATTTTCAGACCATGTAAAGTTATTTTTTTTTTTTTACCTATTCTTGGGATTATTTTTTCATCACATGAATTTGTGTAATTTTTTTTGAAAAGATAGTTATTTTTTCCCTAATCCTGTAACTTCAGCTAATATTTTTCGAATGATACAGATATATAAAGTAAAAGTCAAAACACATTATAAATTCTAACTGTCCGAAGTATGTGAAGGTGCCAAAAGAAATATAATTTTTTTTTCGGTGATTAATTTTATACAATTGTACTTTTATGAAAGGTGATTTTACGTAGGATGATTTCTTTTAAACTTACTAGCCATTACATCCAATAGGTGTTAGGACACGCATGGGCCTACACATATATATTTGTATAAAGTTAAGATATTTAATTACCCTAAATTGTAGTTGTATTGCTATGATCGGTCACGTCGTACATTTTTTCTTGTTCTCAGTCACGTCGTACATTGGGACATTTATAGCCCAGCTCGTAGACGTATTGCATTCCCCAATAATAGTAACATACGAAACTTCCTTGAAATTTCTTGGATACGGACATATTTCTTGGATACGGACATAAAGCCTGACCTTGTTATCAGGTCACGACAGCCACTCATCTACTCATTTCCAAAGCAAGAATATGTTCCCATTGGATTCGATTCTTCGAGAAGTAATGGAAAAAGAGTTGTGATCCATGACGCATCGCATGTGCAGTGTTTATTTAATGTGAAAAATGAAATGATGTTTGAAGCTGATTGATGACCAAGAAAATTTAAAGAAATAAAGAAGGAAAAATAAAAGAAAAAAAGAAGAGAAAGAAAACTAAGGAAACAATTAGATGGATCATTGTAGGATACCTGACTCGCCTGAATTGTTAAAAGCTCTATAGGATCATAGAGCGGATTTGAGAAATTACATGCCAATCCTATAAAGTATCGGATCGAGTTTGGATCATTAAAAAAACCTGATGGGTAATTCGAACTTGTTATATTATAAACAATTTAAAAAATTAAGTTTGAAATTTTAAAAAGCAAAACCCCACTAATTTTTATCTTTAAGAATTGTTGTTAATAGTTTTAACTTTATTTTGTCTTTTTTTATCTTTAATTTTCTCTCTTAAAATGTTATTTTTACAATATTATTAATTTTTGTTGTTTTAACAAATAAAATAGTTAGTTCTATGAGCCTGTGAATTGACGAGTGTGCTGTAACTAGTCTAGCTTGGTTTAGACCATACTGAAGTCTAGTTGCCGGCCTACCACCCAATATTTTGTTGGAAGATGCAATTGAACTTAACTAAGAGTTGAAAAAGAAAAAAAAAAAAGAAATGAAGTGGATCGCTGGTTGAGTTGGTTTAGTGTCAAAACCCTGTAGGGCGGGTTTGGGTATTGAATAAAAAACCTATAGGTCGCGGGTGGATTTGGGATATCCTATTAGGAAGCGGTCTAGTTTAGATCTTATGTGCCCGTCTCAACCCGTCCCGGCATCCTCGCGACAACAGATAGGATAAGCATAAAGATGGCCATTCCGTGATCCTCTTTACACCATCACGGATTCTCAGCCTAGCGTGTTTAACCTTTTGACTATTGAAAGAGTTTAAATGATGTAGTGCTGAGCTGAGCGTGAATCGCAAAATTAAATTTGATTTTTGGAACTAAACTCAGCAACGTCTAATATGGAAAATACTTTGATGGGGCTCGTGTGTGTGTTTTCTTTTTCCTCCCAAATCTGTTGGTATCATCGTAACCAATTCATTCCTTTTAATCTTTTATTTTCTTTGTAATATATAAGGCCTTGTGTTCTAATACAAGCATTGCTTTTGAAGATAGATTGTAAAATCATATAGAATTCTAGATTAATTTGGCCCGATTAAACATACTTTAAATTTAAGCTGAAATGTAACTCAATTGGGATCTAGGCTATCAAAGTGATAGTTTTATTTGACTCGGTTAAACTTGTTGGAGGATGGTTTATGTTGGGTTTGAATCTCAAACTTATTTAAGCTTGAAGTCCATTTATTGAGATGGCTTCTCCTATTTACTTTTTGAATATCTAAATTATTAAGGAAGCATGATTGACTTTACATTCTACAGGTTATTAAAATAGTTTACTATTGAGTTTTGAATATCTAATTGGTATTATATTTATTTTATTAAAGGAGAACGATTGATTTTAAAAACTCTAACTCTTTATTGAAAAATATAATGTTGAATTCTAAGACAAAAGTGGAGTGTTAACTAGCTGTAAACTCTAGTTGTGTGGTTAAAAATTTGGAGCGCTTTAGAGTGTCTATCAAAATAATAGCTCTACTATTTAATTTATTTAGAAATAACTCTAATAGTTCATTTACTCTTTACGTAGAAAATAAATTTTCAAAAAAAAAAAAAAAATATAACTCCTTGACTGAACTTTAATCATAAGTCATATTAAACTTTAGATCATTTAATATGAAGTAAAAAAGATCTCTAAATCTTGCTAATTTCCTGGTTCGACATAATCTTAGTCCTCGCATGCCTTTACAATCTAACTATCATATCCAATGTTAGGGTAATCATTAGCTTCTTAAACCATTTGTTACATGAAATAATAAAAAAATCTTAAAGGCGTGAGCAATGTTGATCAGCTAGTCAACTGTTACACGAACACATGCAATATACAGAGTGCACATGATGTACAATGTGCTCACAAAACTTGACCAACTAAATGAGTTAATCATAATGAAATCGTTTGATCTGTTTGAACAACTAGCTTACCTACACAAACACACGTAAACCAAACAGTGGTAGAATAAAAATCGCTCACTCAGCACTTGCAAATATTAGTATACTAGTTGAATTTTAAATCAAAATATTTCTTTTTTCTTTTCATATTTTTTAGTTCTTATTTTATTTTTTGTCTGAACCATATGCTTTGAAGTATAACATCCAAACGTCTCTCTTTTCCTGTAATTCCACAATGCTTAGCACGATACTAATTGTTGGAACATTCTTCATTGAGTGATTCAAAATCCTTGAAATTACGTCTTTGATCTTAAAATAAATAATTACTTGTATAAGAGAAAAATTGAGGAAACTGCTGATGCCATTATGGCAAATTGCCTGTACTATATGAGCTCTGGAGTTCCTCTCAATACAGATTGAGAAAACCTATTTAGGATGTTTTCCTTCTTTGAAAAACAATTGCAATTAATTCAACAAGATGATCATTGTTATCCTTGTGATCATACTATTACTTGTTTTAATAGTTTCTTTTGGACATCCACAAGACCTGCTAGAAAAGAAATATGGAAATTTATATACATGCTGTGAGTACAGCAAAACTTGTCCTTGTTGCAATTACTCCTGCTTTAACAACCTTTTGCTTTAGTTAAAAAAAGATGAAGAGTATTATAATAAATTATTCTGCTTAAATGCCTGATCAACATGTACATCTATGTAAAAAGGAAGGGCCTTTTTTTTGCACCAGGAAAGTGTGAACATGGAAAGCATGGTCTTCTTATTTAATGCCTTGTCAATCTGAGCACCTTGTTGTAGTGATTTGAAAAATGATGACTCGTAATGACTTCATCCGCTGCATATGTGCACAGCAAATGTTAATTTCCAGCTTCTAAATAATTAAAAAGACAGTAAAATCCACTAAGAGCAGATTGTTCTCAAGGAATCCATATGATGTCGGGCTTCAAATATGTCCTTTTCAATTAACTACTGAAAGCAGGAGCCTTCCTGACTTTCAGCACAGGTATCCAGTGGAAAGTTGTAGTACAATTTGTGCCCCCAAAGGCTAGAATAACAAAAGATATGGTGGTTGTATTCTGGACATGATTGCTGTTGCTGTTTTGAATAGGTAGCAAGTGTGCTCCCTGCATTACTACCAGATACACGATATTGAATCACAATTTTCATGATTTTTTGTTCTTTTATTTATCATTAGTTTATTCCAATTTAGGAGAAGATTCGGGTTGCTCTTTATGTGCAAAAAGCGGCTCTACAGTTCATTGACGGTATGCAAGAGCACTAACAATTTTTAATTATCCCTCTTCTGTTGACATTTATAGTTATTGTCGTAGCCATCTATCTGACATGATTTGATTTTTTGAAGCTGCTGGAGAACCTGAATACAAGGTCTCCGATGAAGCCAGGAGAGCAGGCTTTGATATTGACCCTGAAGATCTTGCATCTATTGTGCGTAGCCATGACATCACGCGGTTGAAACTTTATGGTGGCTTAGAGGGACTAACAAGAAAAGTTGCTGTATCTCTAAATGAGGGTGTGCATACAGCTGATTTACCAAACCGGCAAAACATATATGGTTTCAACCATTTCACGGAGAAACCTCCGCGATCTTTTTTTACATTTGTGTGGGAGGCTTTGCAAGATTTGACCCTTATGATACTTATGGCTTGTGCAGTTGTTTCTATAGGTGTAGGAATATCCACAGAAGGATGGCCCAGGGGAATGTATGATGGTCTTGGGATTTTACTCAGTGTCTTTTTGGTGGTAATTGTGACCGCTATCAGTGATTATAGGCAGTCCTTGCAATTCAGGGATTTGGATAGGGAAAAGAAAAAGATTTTTATTCATGTAACAAGGGATGGGCATAGAGAGAAGGTCTCCATATATGACCTTGTTGTTGGAGATGTTGTTCACCTATCCATTGGAGATGTGGTTCCTGCAGATGGAATATTTGTTTCTGGGTACAGCTTGCTAATTGATGAGTCAAGCTTGTCAGGTGAAAGTGAACCTGTACATGTTAATGGAGAGATACCGTTTCTTCTTTCAGGGACAAAAGTGCAAGATGGTTCAGCAACAATGCTGGTGACAACAGTTGGTATGAGGACTGAATGGGGCAAGTTGATGGAGACTTTGAGTGAGGGTGGAGATGATGAGACACCCCTGCAAGTCAAGTTGAATGGAGTTGCTACAATTATTGGAAAGATTGGTTTGTGCTTTGCTTTGCTAACATTCCTTGTGCTTACAGTAAGGTTCCTTGTGGAAAAGGCTATCCACCATGAATTTACAAATTGGTCTTCATCTGATGCACTAAAGCTCCTCAACTATTTTGCAATTGCTGTTACAATAATTGTTGTTGCAGTGCCTGAGGGACTGCCGCTGGCAGTGACACTGAGCCTTGCCTTTGCAATGAAGAAACTGATGAATGATTGGGCACTTGTCAGACACCTTTCTGCGTGTGAGACAATGGGGTCAGCTAGCTGCATTTGCACAGATAAAACTGGCACATTAACGACAAATCACATGGTTGTTGATAAGATATGGTTATGTGACCACACTAAAGAGATTAAAGGTACAGAGAGCAAGGATATGTTGAAATCAGATTTTCCGGAGGAAGTTATAACAATCCTTTTGGGGGCTATATTTCAGAATACCAGTTGTGAAGTTGTAGTGGATAAAGATGGCAAGCACTCTATTTTAGGAACTCCAACAGAGTCTGCATTAATTGAGTTTGGTTTACTCTTGGGTGGTGTTTTTGAGGCACAGAGAAGGGAGTTTAAGATACTGAAGGTTGAGCCTTTCAATTCTGTTAGGAAGAAGATGTCTGTGCTTGTAGCACGACCTGGTGGTGGTATAAGGGCATTCTGCAAAGGTGCATCAGAGATAGTACTTCAAATGTGTGACAAGATCCTCAACAGCAATGGAGAACCAGTTAGACTTTCAGAAGAGCAAATTAAAGCTGCAATGGATGTTATCAATAATTTTGCCTCTGAAGCTTTGAGGACACTTTGCTTGGCATACATTGATCTTGATGATCCTTCTGAACGAAATGCTATACCTGAAAGTGGGTATACATTGATAATAATTGCTGGAATTAAAGATCCAGTCCGGCCTGGAGTCAGGGAGGCAGTTAAAACTTGTCAAGCTGCTGGAATTACTGTTCGTATGGTAACTGGTGACAACATAAATACTGCAAAAGCTATAGCTAAAGAATGTGGGATACTTACAGAAGATGGAATTGCTATTGAAGGACCAAGTTTTCGTAACAAGTCCCTTGAGGAAATGAGGAAAATTATACCAAAAATTCAGGTCTGCTGATGACAAATTTTGTTGATACTTGCAATTTATTCTCTTCGAACCATACACCTGTGACTGCATTGCACCAGCCATTGAGTGGTTGAGTTACTTTATTATGGATAATTGAAAAACTCTAATGTTGATAGTCAGGAGAATAGACATTTCAACTAATTTATGGATTCAAGCCTGAATCAGGAATTTCATTTGTTTGCTTTCTGGCCTTCTCTCCTGAAGAGTAAACTTTGGGTGAGGAGGCTGCAAAATAACTGATTTGCTCTTAATTTCACCCTAAAGATGGCATCTATTCAAACATTCTGTGCACTCCTAAATATCTGAAGATTCATGCAGGTAATGGCTCGATCATTGCCTTTGGACAAGCACACCTTGGTTACCCATCTGCGAAAGGAGTTTAGGGAGGTTGTGGCAGTAACTGGTGATGGGACAAATGATGCTCCTGCTTTGCATGAGGCTGACATTGGACTTGCTATGGGCATTGCAGGGACAGAGGTTTGTGCATTTACTAACATATGCTGCTGATTCTCACTCAAAAATAATTCAATCTGGGCACTATAGTAGTCATAATTCTCCTATATTGAACCTCCTTTGTTAGGCCTATAGGACAAGCCTATATTTGTTTCATGAAGGGGCTTATTCCTAGTAGGGATTTATCTACTTATCTTAGTTGTAGGACATAAGTAATGGTGATCCATAGATGTTAGTATCTGTTTTGGGGGTTTGGGGGCAAGAGCAGCTGTCTATCTTGTTCTGCATTTAGGAGATCAATAATATCTACCAAATGTCATCGGGTCACATTGAAATAAATTTTTGGAATTGCTTAGAGATAACCCAGCATTCTCTTGAAGGCTTGATTAGAGAGAAGACCTAGTACCTCTTAGGTTTTAGAATTTTTTTTTCTCTTGGGAACATAGAACCTCTTCTTATCCTTCTATTTCTACCATTTAAAACAGAAAAACAAGTGGCAGCTTTGAAAACTGCTCCTATTTCTTCTCCTAGTCACATCACAACTGCTACACAATTCCCTAAAACCAACCTGTATTTGCAATCCAATAACATGAACCAAATAATAATATAACACAAATTACATACATTTACTGACATGCAAATGCTGCACTACTGCACACAGCACACCTATCACAAACATACCAGCACACACAACACAAATTCACATTAGACTGTGCTGCATACACTGCTGAGTACTAAGGAGCTGCTGCTTTCTGCTTCTGGTGCGTGTAAACAGCGTGGCGGGATTAATTTTGAAAAATAGGTTGACCCTTACACTACCCAACACAATGACCTAAAATCTGATTGATATTGATACTCCATGTTTCCTTACTGGTCAGTTCTTTATTTTGATTTATTATATAGGAAATGGTTGAAGGTGCTATTGAAATGCTCAATCACTTGATGGTACCTCAATTTCAAGCTCTAACCAGAAATTTTGGCTACCCCATGTTTCTAAAGCATGCCGATTATGCAATAAGCCTTTTCTGCTTTCACATGCAAATCTACTGTCTGAAGTTTTATCCTTGTTAAGAGATATTCCCTTTGTTCTTCCAGATTAAATTATTATGCTCCAAGTGGCATGACAACTGCCACATGCTTAAATGGAAACTGATGATATTATATGTCGATCACTATCTAATTCATATTCAAATACAACCATTGCATAGGCTTAAAAGTTTCTAAAGTCTAATTCTTATTCCAAGCCATAAAGGAAATAATTCTATTAAAATCTATTGATCTATGATCTCCATACAATTCTCCCCTTTTACCATATATTCGTAGTCTGAGTTCAGTGATCTGTCCCTATTCATTTATAATGATGATAATGAAAGGTAAGCAACGTTAGTGTTGAGGAAACTCAACCATTCTCACTTACAAACATATGCAAGATGCACACGATTTATCTAAGTAGACAACTTTTCAAACTCAAGTCAATATCAAATTGCAAGTCGTAATAAGGTCAGTCTGAGTCATACCTTCAACTGATCATTCATAACTCAATCATCCTCTCACTTCCACTAAGACGTCAAATCGATTTATTTCTACAGTTTTCAGCTCCATTCATCTTGTCACGTTACACTTTAAAATGTTCCCTTCCAGGTAACATGCACATACAATCTTGATGAATCCCACAAATCTGCTCAGATTGGATAAGAGGTACTTCAAGTACTCGTACAATACAAACCCCCATTAGATGTCATGCATGTCTGCGAGTCTATTCAGGTCCCACACGTTCAATCCAGTCTCCTTGTTGGTCGCATCAATATGCAATAGTCAATCCATCTTACTACAAACAAGAAAATCACATCTATTTTCCACTTAATTTCTTCATTTAATTTCGATTTCTAATTTCACCATTTAGTGTTCAAATCCTTTAGAACTTGAAAGCAGAATCAGTTGATTTGAAATCTCATAATCACAAGTCAAATCAGTGACAGAGTGGACTCAATGATTCAAATGGTTCAGTCGTGAACTCATCTAAAACTTTAATCAATTGGCAACCATGTCGATCTTGTGAAAGTCAACTAAGAGGGAAGGAGACTAGTCCCTGAATATGTTATCAACTGTTGTGTATCGACATATACACATATTAACATGGAGATAAGGGTTTGTTTTATGTGCTCATGTGTTTCTCCTTTCTATTATCTTTTTACGTAAGAAGGAGTTCCTTTGGCTGAATTGGGTTTCATTCTGCCGAATGTCTGGTTCAGCTACCTGTGTTCAACGTTGGTCACTGAAGTAGACTACTTTTGGTCCCTTTTATGAAATTTGTCTTAAGAATCATCTAAACGTCCTCTTCTATCTTTTGTGATTCTTTCTATTGATCCTGTAAATTACATCATACAATCCTTTGAAGCAATCGAATTTTATTTCTCTCAGATCAATTTCCATAGGTCCATCCTCGATCTACATTCAGCCCTAATTTATGAGTAAGATTTTTTTTTTTGGCCAATTATATGTATACAAGGGATAGAAGAGGAAGAACCCAATTTGTTCTACTAGTGGAAGAATAACATTATGTCATATAGAGCTACAGAGGGCCTGCTTATAAAACATGTTATTGAATTGATTTAAAGTCACTGCACTTACCTTCGAGATTGCAACCAAAAACTGCTCCCATTTCCCCTCTTCAATTCTCAAGTCCAACCTGCCCTTACCAGCCTATGTCAGTGAGATTGGAGTTCAGATTTTGTTCTTGTGACAGTGCATAAGGAGTCTTGGCATATCTACAGTAGATAACAGGTGAACAAGCTTCTTGTTATATATGTAAGAATCATATTGGGGTTAGTCCTTGAATATATGGGTTATGTTTTAAGAGTTTATAATCTGCAGTCAAGATCATTTGTCCAAACTTAAAATTTCCTCTGTTCATCATCATTTTTCGTTATTTGCTGTCTGCCGACTTATTGATCGTGATGTTCTTTGATCGGCTCTATAAATGAGTTAATACAGTACCTGAATTTTCAAAGTTATGCCATGATAAAATTTTATATTTGTTTTAGGTTGCAAGAGAAAGTGCTGATGTCGTAATATTGAACGACAACTTCACGACCATCGTAAATGTGGCCAGATGGGGTCGTGCCGTGTATATAAACATTCAGAAGTTCGTGCAGTTCCAGCTAACGGTTAATGTTGTAGCCCTCGTTCTAAATGTCGTTTCTGCATGCATCTCAGGTTTGTTGGCTTGCAAATGGAAAGAACATCCTATGGATAAACTAATGTGCATAAACCTAATCCTTACCGCTTGAGTGACAACCTGTTCCCAAATTTTCAGGATCTGCACCTCTTACAGCGGTACAATTACTGTGGGTGAACATGATTATGGATACTCTCGGTGCATTAGCATTGGCTACAGAGCCACCACATGATGGATTGATGAAAAGGCCTCCAGTTGGAAGGGCCACAGGTTTCATAACAAAGACCATGTGGAGGAATATAATTGGGCAGAGTATATATCAACTTGCTGTCCTTGCAGTTCTCAGTTTTGATGGGAAGAGACTTCTGCGACTTCATGGTTCTGATGCAACTGATATTCTTAATACAGTAATCTTCAACACTTTTGTGTTTTGCCAGGTAAAGTTTATCAAGAAGGTGTTCATATATTTTCCTTTCTTTTTTACAATCTGTCTCCACTTAATCTGTAATCTTACGTTTAAACATTCTCTTGTCTTTCCTTGTATTGCCAAGTGCATATATATAAAGCTACAGTTGCACCTTTTCGGTACATGCATGCCCCAACTCTACAAACACATCCAAAGTGAATTTGAAATTGGCTCTTCTTATGGCTAATACACATAAAAACTCGTTTTGTGCTTGCCTTGATGTCAGTCTTATCAAGGCATCCCAATTGACAGCAAGGGAAGTGTCATTCCCAAGTTCAGTGTTATGGTCACAATCATCTTCTTAATAAATTAATGACGCAGGTGGTTAATGCATCTGATTTTTATGCTCACGTACTTTGATTTGTAGGTTTTTAATGAGATAAACAGCAGGGACATGGAGAAGATAAACATATTTCGAGGAATGTTTAGTAGCTGGATATTCATGGTTGTCATGGTTACCACAGTTGCCTTCCAAGCCATTATTGTTGAGTTTCTTGGGACATTTGCAAGCACTGTGCCACTCCACCTGGCAGCAATGGGTGCTATGCATCTTAATAGGATCAGTAAGCTTGCCCCTTGGAGCCATCCTGAAGTTGATCCCGTCGAAAGAGAGAAGAAATCGAGCAACATGATGGCTATGAGCCGCTGCCTTCTGGTCCAGAGCTTGCCTAAAAAGTTTAAAGATGATTGCATAACATTGCAAAAACAAAAAAAAATTTGGGAACGGAAATATTTTACCAACTGCTTAACTTGACTTGTGAGAGATCATGTTGTTTTCATTTTTAACAAGATAATGGAGAGTAACAATTTTTTTAAAGGCTAATTACATGACATATACATATATATATTACCTTATGCTGGATTGCAAGTTTTTGTGCAGCATTATAAGTGAAGTTCTGGCATTTCTAATGATGTTCTTCCACTTACTAGGAGTTTCGACTCACGTGCTTTCAGAATAGATTTCAACGAAGCTTATTTGTGCTTTTTAATGATGATCAATGCCTTCTTGGCTGCTTGGTGCATCTTGGATTGATTTAATAATAATAAGAGTTTAAGATGTGTAAAAAAGTAACATCGTGTTTGAATTATCTAGAGTCAATTAATGATATATTTAATATTACATGCAATCTATATTATACACTTTGATCGCTGAAGCAAACCCTTAATTTTTTTTTTTTTTAAATTTCTTTAATTGATGATGGAGCTTTGAGATTTTTTCTTATCTCGCGTCTATTCCCTTTTTGCCAGTAGTTTACATCTGAAGGTGTCTTCTTCTTTTTAGTGAGAGAGAAATTAAATAAATAAATCATATGATATGATGTAAAAATCTTATTATGTGGAATATATAGGGTTAGTATTGTGAATGTTACCTGACATTTGGAAAAATATGTTAGATTTTAAATTTTAAAATTGATGAATTTAATACATGAAAATAAACATTTTAAAGATTTTGGCTGGGTCAAGGTCTAATTTAAATGCATCGAGCTTGAGTCACCAAAGTTAGGACTCAAAACTGCCTCTTATAGGTGGTAGGGCAGATCCAACTCGTAGACCTATTGGGTCCAGGCTAGGTTGGGATGTTCGAACTCAAGTCTTTTTCTCTATAAAATAAAATTTTTATTTTAAAATAAAACTTCAAACTTAAAATATAATATTAGACCTAATAATATACTACTTTTTAACTCATTATCATTTAAAACTATTAAGAATGTGTTATTATTTATATATAAGCACATCTTTGAGTTGAGATATTATTAGTGTGGAACAAGAATAACACTCAGAGCTTATTGAAAAAAGAATCTCACATTATTTAGAAGTGGTTTTTCTCTCTTAGAAGAGCTCTATATAAAGCATGAGATATAATTTAAAACTATATTGTTACTTGTTATTAACAATACATTAAATACTTATAATAGATAATAGTTTCTATAAAATCCTAAATTTTATGTTACGTTTTATACTTAAAACCCTAGAACCGGAAGTCAACCAGAAACCCTAAAGTCAATAAATCTATAACAAACCCTAGTGAATCTAGATTCGGTAATCTCGCACTCTAAACCCTTAAATAATAAAATTGAGTTATTCATGGATTATAGTCCACAATAGTATAATGAAGCTTAAAGAGATCATATTTGTCGAAAATTATTTTGTTTCGGACCCGAATCAGAACAAATCTCGAAAACCGTGTCTTGGTGCACTAAACAGTAAAAGAATTCTGATAACATCATTAAACTCACAATAATATAAGGATTCCAAAAATATTAATTTTTAATTTTCGGTAACTAAAAATATCAGATATAGCTCGTTTACACATTTTTTTTTTACGATCGATATTAAATTGTCTTGTCTACTATTGATGTTACCATTCTACACTAGTCACTACTATTCATCTATCTTTACTTTTTCTTACTGCCTATTCTCGCACTCTACCATATCTATTTCTTACAATTTACATTTTTCATAAAACTTTATCCAATCCACATCATAGCTTACATATTATTACCTTTCATTATAAAAATACAAAATAATCAACTCACACACTCTCTCTCGTAATGCCAAAATTGGCGCCACCCCCTCTCACATCTATCCCTTTTTTTTTCATTTTATTTAATTAGAACTAATCTCCCTCTACATTTACTTATAAATACCCTATCTCCCTCCATTTTTTTCATATACTTATTTTGCCATAACAAAACTCTCTCAAATTCTCTCAAAAAATTTCTCTCTTAAAATCTCTTCCCAACATTCTCTTCTTCCCACATAACAACTATCTCCCTACAACTACCAATACTCCATTTCTTCTACCATCCACTTTTTTATTTTAGGTAAAATTTTCTCAAATATTTTTCATGTTCATGTTAACATAACATGACCATAGTGTATATTTTCTAAACCCATAGGTTATGGAAGCAACAATATGTTTATGTCTTGTTTAACAATGTTCAAGTATTATTTTTATTATTGTTATATTGTTATGTTTTGTTATTGCTTCTAATATAACCTTTATATATTACTTGGTATACTTATGTATATATATTCTTAGAGCATATAAACTCACTAATATAATTTTTATTATGCTCATGTAATTTATTTATTTTTTTCTTGCAATTTATTTATTCTATGCAATTTTATTAAGACTAGTACATAACTTTTATTTATGATCATGCAATTTGTTTATTTCTTTCTTGCAATTTATTTATTTCATACAATTTTATTAAGACTAGTCTTTTTAGTCTTACACTTGTCCTTATCAAGTAGAAACAATTTTTTTTTATGGGACTAGTTTATTTCTAGTTTGGAAGCCTTGATACAAGCTAAGACTTCCAATACTTGACTCTATTTATATGTTCTTTTGCTTATTTAATTTGCTATATCTTTTATTTTTCATATAAGTTATTATTCTATTTTTATGTAATATGGTCATATACTCATATTCATGCAAAACAATAATGCTGTTATCTAAATAAAAGAAGTTCCTTCCTTTTGTTAAAATTAAAGACTAAGCTCTTTACAAAAGTAATTTTGGCACTTAGTAAAAATTTCCTTTTAAGAATTTAAATAAGTTCAACCGAGATTTTTAAATGATGATATTATGTAAAATTTTTCCCAGGCATAGTAAGTAGTTCCTTTACTTTCTTTTTCAAAAGACTAAAAATAAGTTTATTATTAAACCTTAAGGTTGATAATTCTTTATTAAACAAGTTTTTCTTAAAAACTTATTTAAAATAACCCATACCAACACTCTAATAAACACTAAGAACTAGACAAATTTCTAAGTTAAGTTAAAATCAATTCATTGGTTAAGAAAACACTGAGGAAAGTAATATTATTAAACAGCCTAAAGTAACAAGTTTTCAAAATTACAAATCTATTTTTTATAAAGTCTATGATAGGAAATGGTAGTTAGAATATAAGACTAAAAATCTAGTTTTTATTTCAATAAATTTACAAAGGAAACTTAAAAATTCCAATCTTTAAATTCCTAAAAGAGATTATTTTATGAAATTATTTTATGAAAAATCATAGTTTGACAACAACATTGAATCATACATGCAATGTGAGTTTATATATTTATAAAAAGGATTTTTTAACTATATAAATATCCATGCGTTTTATGAGATTTTGGTTGATACAAAGTTTTAGAAAAATTATGTTTTAAGGCTGGGAATTTCGTGTCAGTTCTTTACCATGCCTTTTTTCAATCTAAATGACCTTTTATGATAAAAATAACCTAGAAATAGATATATCTTTTTGAGTAGTAGAAAAAGACATACAATATGCGAAATTTCGAGTTAAAATGAGTAAGTTATAATCATTTTAAGTTAGAATTTCACTATATCCGAATTTGACGAACTTAGTAAAATTGAATTGACAAGTTTAAGTAGAACTTCCATGAAATACTCATTTTGAATATTTCTCTTATTTAGTAATGTGGAAGGTGACTTTTCCTACTCGGACGGCTATTTTGAATAGTGGAATTCCGCAATGACCAAGTAAGTTTATTTCTTACTGTAGACACCCAATTTTTGTTCAATTTAGGCTCAAATTTATGATAAAAATTAGTATTATGTCGAGCTCACAAAAAAAATAGTAAAAAATAGAAAAAATCAAAAATAAGCAAAAATAGCACAAAAAATCAAAAATAGAAAAATAAGATAAGATATAGAAGTAGTAAGAAAAATAAAAAAAATGAGAGAAAAATGAGAGTAGTAAAGAAAAGTAAATTTAAAAAAAAAAATTATTCGAGCTTGATATAATACATATTTATGTTATAAATTGTTTTTAAAGTTAATTAAAAAATTTTTCAAAATTATTTTGTTTAATTAAATGCAATTTTTAAGAGCCTTAAATATTAATTTTGCTAGACCCAACCAGGCACAGGCCAACGGCCTAATGGTTAAGACCACTGACCCAGACCCAAGCCCAAACCACAGGTCATGGGTTCGAACCAGCTTGCAGGCATAAATTTTTGGCCTTTTGTCCTCATATTTTTTGGTTCGAAATCAACTCGACTCATCCACTTTGGATCATGATTTGAATGGATAATCTTTGTTCTTTTTCAAAATTGAGGATGAGGATTCAATGTCGGCATGGGATAGATTGGATTTGTATTAAATGTGTACGAAAATCAAGCCTCGAACAGCCCTAATTTTTCATTTGAAAATTGGGAAAAATTTTCGAAAATCTTGGAAAAATTGAAGAATCATCAATGGCGGCTGATCAAATTCAATGAATTTGAACGATTCAATTGATCCTATACAGAGATAGGATGGAATATTCGAGGATTTGATCATCAATTTCATCAGTTACGAACGAATCAAATTCTAATTTTCAAGTTAAATTTTTTGTGAAAAATTGGGAAGTCATTAAATGCAATTCGTAACTGATCATCAATTTCATTAGTTACGAACGAATCAAATTCCAATTTTCGAGTTAAATTTTTTGCAAAAAAATTGGGAAGTCATTAAATGCAATTTGTAACTGATCATCAATTTCATCAGTTACGAACGAATCAAATTCCAATTTCGAGTTAAATTTTTTGCGAAAAATTGGGAAGTCATTAAACGCAATTCGTAATTGATAATCAATTTCATCGGTTACAAACGAATCAAATTCCAATTTTCTAGTTAAATTTTTGAGAAAAATTGGGAAGTCATTAAATGCAATTCGTAACTAATCATCAATTTCATCAGTTACGAACGAATCAAATTCCAATTTTTGAGTTAAATTTTTTGCGAAAAATTGGGAAGTCATTAAATGCAATTCGTAACTGAAATCAGATCATGGATCTATAAATAGGAATGATCCATGAACAAAAGACATACAACAATTACAAGGATTACTCAAAGATTCAAAGCATTCGAAGATTTTCGAAGTAAGGTTTAGCGAAAGAAAAACACAAAAACAGAGAGAGAAACAAAAAAAGAAGAAGCAGAGAATAAAATATATATATATATATAACATAGAGAGAAAAATTCCATACAAATATCTCAGCAAAAATCACTCAAAAAAGTTGGAATCAAACAGGTTCTTGGGGGAAGAAAGCAAATTGATTGTTGGTTTCAGTCTACTCGTACAGTCAGCAGTCAATGGTCAACGATCAACGGTCCGCATCCAGATTAGCGCTCCAGATCTGATCCGAACGATCCAACGGTCCAGGTGAGTTTGGATTAAATTTTTCAATCTAAAATATTTTCATATAGCCTTAAATTTGCTATGAAAATAATCAAGTTTTCATCAATTTTTTTTCATAAATTTGCTATGAAAATAATCCAAGTTTTCACCAAATTATTTTCATAAATTTGCTATGAAAATAATCAAGTTTTCACCAAATTATTTCATAAATTTGCTATGAAAATAATCCAAGTTTTCATCAAATTATTTTCATAAATTTGCTATGAAAATAATCGAGTTTTCATCAAATTATTTTCATAAATTTGCTATGAAGATAATCCAAGTTTTCATCAAATTATTTTCATAAATTTGCTATGAAAATAATCCAAGTTTACATCAAATTATTTTCATAAATTTGCTATGAAAATAATCCAAGTTTACATCAAATTATTTTCATAAATTTGCTATGAAAATAATCAAAGTTTTCATCAAATTATCTTCATAAATTAGCTATGAAAATTTTCAATCAAGTTTAATCAAAATTGATTTTTCATGTAGCATTAAATTAGCCATGAATTATCACAAAATGATTTTAAAGAAAAATGATTTTGGACTTAGAAAAATTGCATTTTCATGAAATGAAAATCAATTAATTAGATCATAGGATTATTAAAAAATGGTTTCATAAAAATTCGAAATTTAATGAATTTAAAGTGAAAAGAGTTCAAAAATTAAAATTGATCAACAAACTAAGGTTCTTTTCAAAAGAACTACGTTTTGTCTGATCTCGATTAGCGAGTACGTAGGCACCTACGGGTCGACAATAAAAATGGAAAAAATGTTTTTGTTTTTAATTTTGTGAATAATTATTTTGTAAATATAAGTTTTTTTTGAAAAAAAAAGGAAATATATTTGTTGATATTCATGTTCTAAAAAATGAATAAAAAATAAAAATGAAGAAAAATACATAAAAAATAAAAATGAATGATTTGACTTGTAAATATTTGTGTTATAATGTTTCACTTGAATTTTTGAGTATGAAAAGGATAAATTATAAATTTGAAATTCCAAAAGTGGTAACCAATTTGGTTTTAATAGGTTAGCCCCTAAATCCATGATATCTGGTTTTAAAAGTTTGATTTTTCAAATCAAATTTTCGCAGACTAGTAGCTAAGTTAGGATCAACCGACCCATTGATCCTAGCTTCTATTTTTTCCCGATTTATATCGGGTGGCGACTCTAAATCATTTTCAAAAATTAAAATTTCTCTTAACCCCTAGTCGAGGATTCATGTTAAATGGGTTCGAGTTTAATGTGAATCGGGTTAGGACAAATGAACCAGATAATGAAAAAATCCAGGCTCCACACTTACGTTTTGTACTTATGTTTTTACTTGTAGAATAGTGGCATTAGAATTAGAAAAAGATAAAAAGAGAAAGTGAATGTGCTTTATATATGGTTGAATTTATGTTACGTATATCGAGGCAAGAATTGTCTATAATAACTGTTTGATTTAGTATAATAATGATATATCTATAAATTCAATGATCACCCTTAAAATATTTAATACTATGCCATGCATACTTAATTAAATTGATTCATGCATAACATATGGTGAGTCACATTGCATTCTTTACTATACACTTGATGGGGCAAAGAGCATGGTATTGAGGTAAGTAAGGACCCGAAATCTGCATAACGGTGAAAGAATATTTAAGTGTGTAGTTTGATGAATCTTCCTTTTAGCAGCTAGTAGTGGCTTAAATAAACTACAAAAATCTTATTTGCTAATAGCGGTGTATATAGACAGTACTATCTAACCCTGAATGGAGGGCGTAAATCCATTCAACATATGACTCCTGGAAAATCATATGTATTGTATGTTTACGTGTTTGTTACATTTCATATGCTTATCTAAATAACTTGTTTGATTATTGGTTGAACGAGTACTTTATTATGGAAATATTTCTCACTAAGCAAGTAAGCTTAACCCCTCTTATATATTTGCAACATCCTTACTTATGGCTAAAGCCCAGAGGCTATTTCTCCCAAGTACCATCTTTTGGATTTAGGAGCTTTTGGGAAAAAAGTTAAGGACAAGAAGTAGACTTAGACTTCTAAGTAAAACTCCGATGTATTTATTTTGAAAGTTAGACTATGATGGACTTAATATATTTTGATAGGGGAATGCCCCTTTGATATTTGTAAGACTCCCTATATTTTATATTTAAGATGTGAATATCTTCTTAAATAACTTGTTTCAAAGTTTGGTTTTCTATCATCAGGAAAGTACTCCTTACAATCGGTATTGAAGCTTTTGGGACGACTAAGATTGTTATACTTAAGCTTTAATTTGAGTATAGTGGACTATCACGTTTAAAGTACCCTTTAGGGCATGACAGTTTAAGTTGGTATTAGAGCATGGTTAAGAATTTAAGATCATAAAAATAGAAATGGATTTAAGAAACAAGTAGAATGTAAATAAGAAAGACTTAGATAGATTTAGCTTGGGTAGAATAAATTTGCTAACTTCCTTTCTTTTTGAATGGATGACCCTAGGAGAAGAGGTTCCAAAAAAGACATGATGAGACTTTTGCGAATTGTCGACCGAGAGTTAGAGTGTTGTGCGAGGAATTTTCCCTTAACCAGGAGACCTAAGTTGATGAAAGAAATGTTTGTCTTGTGGAAGAAAGGACTAAGGAATACAGAGTGGGAAAGAATTGTGAAAAATATCAGGTATTACCCCTTAAGGAAGAAGTATTGGTCTAAAATGGAGGTGATTTATGCCATAGAAAGTATTGCTGGGTATGTGTACAATGAAGCCATGTTGCAAGAAGCTACATTTGTATTTCAAAGAGAAGGAGACCCCACTTTTCCAGATTTCCAAACTTGAAGGGCGGTAGGACCACTATTTATCTATGCTCATGATGAGCTTAAGGATCACAACGAGTAATGGAGCACTAAAAATGAAGGATCATTCTACTGGCAAGGTGTTTACTAGAATATTCTCAAAGTACCTGGAGACTTGCCAACATAACCACCAACTCTGATTGGAATTCAGCTTGATGATGATGAGATGCTTATAGATGTTGGAGCAAATCTAATGGGAGAAGACGAACTCGAAGAGGAAGAAGAGGAAGAGGAAGAGGAAGATCCAAAGGAAGACCCACAAGAAGAACTTGTTGGACTTGACCCCACCGCTTGGGAGCACCAATTATGGATGGAGGAAGAAAGTGACCCTCATGGGAACATTTGATAATATGAAGAACGGAAAGTGCGATTGTCAACATGGAATCATGTAACTACCCCAACAATGAATGTGGATGCAACACCCCAATATCCTCCGGTGGTGAACATTGATTCCGATAGCGAAGCTTTGGATCCCCATTTGTGGAGAAATGTTTACGAACAAAGTGAGTACTCTGCTGATGGCCGAAGTATGTTGCAAGCATCTTCACCTCAGCACACCACTTCTAAAATATCACCAATCAATCAATTGTTGTTCATTCTAAATGATGATGAAGTTTATGGAGAAGATGCAGTTGCATATTTACCGAAATGAGCTAAAGAACTCGCAAGGAAAAGGAAGATGACGGTGTCCTAATATTTGACGCAGTTTTTAAGTAAGAGATAGAAAGGATCGTCAAGCCAAAATCTGAGCGATGCACCATCCCCATAGATTGGGAAAAGAAGAAAGAAGAAGGAAGAAAGGAAGAAGTCGAGTAGGAAGCTAGAATTGAGTACATTCCACCTAGTCCAATTAGAAATTTTGTAATGGGGACCTAGAATGCTAGGTTGGGTAGTTTAGATTTTGTGTTTTGTAGAAAGGTGTTGTTTTGTGTTTTTCTTTATGTAATGCTGCTTGTTATGTTATTATCGCTTTTTATTTCAGTTGTAAAGGCCTTGTACCCATTATCGATTTCCTATTTGAAAGAAATTTTTATGATTGTTTGAATTTCGAATTTTGCATAATTTCCTTATCTATTTCATGATTTCTTATTCAAGATTTATGTTGTTCATATGAGATAAAATGTCCGTGATTTTTGTAAATTCCGCTTGAAGAGTTAATGATTTATTGAAAAGATTTATGAACTTACGTAAATAAAATCTAAATAGCCAAGGTAGAAGGAGACGATGATAAGAAAAAAGTGCATCCAATCAACTTATGGAGGAAGCTAATTAACCTGCTGCACCTCCTCAGAATCCTCAAGCTGCCGAACCATAAGTGAACTTGTAAGCCACACTTGGGTAGTTGACTTAGATATTGGATGCCCTTAGACAAAAATTCTAGTACCCACACCAACTCCACCGCAACTCACACCACAAGCATAAGAGGAAGTGCCTACCCCAGGAAGTGCATAATCACATACTGCGCCTCTACTGCCTCTACCACTACCAAGGCCATACAAGAGCTCTTTGCTAGAATTCATCCAAAGTAATCGATGCTTCGAAGGAGTTTCGGCAAGTCGGATGAGGTCGAAGATTGACTAGCGTAAATTGAGATATCATTTGAGGCATATGCGGTACCCCCATCACTTAAGAATCAACTATAACGCTTACATGCTCTGCCTCAATGCTTGAGTTTGGTAGGAGTCTAAGAGATAGGAATTGCTGCCCCTAGTCACTTGGGACATGTTCCGACAAGAGTTCTTGGAGAACTACTTCCCCGAAAGTCTTTGTGTGCAGTACAATGTTGATTTCCTACATATTGCCTGCAAAGGCCGAACTATGGAGCAATATGAAACTGAGTTTAGTCGATTGCTGTAGTGTGCACCGGATTCCTACAAGTATAGTGAGGAACTAAAGAGATAAGTTTTTTTGAGTGGTCTGGATGAGGAATTGCGAGTTAAGTTGGAAGAGTTCAATAAAGGGCTCGAATCGTTAAGGGATCCAATAAGAGAAAAGAAAGGACTACAGAGAAGAAAGCCTCTGTTTTTGGAAGGAACGAGTTCTGCACACCCCTCTAGACCTTTTAGCAACTTCAAAAGTAATGCAAATAACGTGAAATTTGCACCCAAGCCCATCATTTGTTGGAAGTGCAAGAAGACGCACTACCCTAAGAGGTGCCCCCAATTGCAAAGTAAATGCTGTTTCTATGGATACTTGAACCATAAGATGCCAGAGTGCCCAAAGAAAGCAACTAACACCTGTTTGTTTGCAAACAAGTTGGGCATTTTTTCAATGAGTGCCTATAAAGGAAGAGTGCCCCAATGCAATCTTCAGGTCCATATGGAGGATCTGCCCCATCAAGGTTCGGAAATGGAAACGGTAACAGAAATCAAGCTGGATCATTGATGCCTGAATTCCAGATTAATAATCTGGAAGGACAATGGATGTGCAAGGAGATGGAAGAGGAAGGAGTGGAGTTAGTAGCTCTCAAAGAGGAAGATGACTATAGATATGAGCTAGTTACAAGTTAGCTTTAAAAACCTTCAAGTTGTTTGATCCTTTATTTCTTATGATATAAGAAATGATCTGTATAAGTTGTGGATTAGTCAATAGGTAGGATCTTGGAATAGGAAATTAGTAATCCCTAGCGTTAAAAATGCACGAAACATACAAGTGGCTCACCAAAATGCTTATGCCCTTTTTGATTATGGAGCAACTCATTCTTTTATCACGCCTAATTTAGCTAAAGATACTAGATTACCCATAATAGCAACCATCTCCGGCTTTAAGATAAGAACCCCCACGGGAAGTATTGTTATGATGAAGGAGATGCTAAGGCATTGTCCATTTGTGATACAATGACATATTTCCACCTGTGATCTCGTAGTGATGGAAATGAATAAGTATGAAGTGATCCTAGGTATGAGTTGTTTATCTCTTACCAAAGCTAAGATTGATTGTCGAAATAAGAAAGTATAATTTTTGGAGTAAGAAGGAAAAAGAGCTATGTTTGCTAGAGAGTCTATGGCTTTAAGAGGATAGGAGATATACTCATTTGAGTTATTAGAAGAAGTTGAAGAAGGAACGGATGGTTATGTTGGTAACACAACAAAAGAAAAGGAGGAACCTATCTTGGAAGATATTCCTATTGTCAACGAATTCCCGGATGTCTTTCTGAATGGGTTTCCTGGATTACCCCCAAAGAGAGAAATCGATTTCAAGATTGATTTGGTAGCCAAAACAAAACCCATATCAAAGCCACCATATCGTATGACACCCAATGAGCTCAAAGAACTTAAGAAGTAACTACAAGAGTTACTAGACTAAGGATTCATTAGACTGAGTGTCTTGCCTTAGGGAGCTCTAGTGCTGTTTATGAAGAAGAAGGATGGATTTATGAGGCTCTACATTGACTACCGAGAACTTAATAAAGTCACCATAAAAAACATGTACCCGTTGCCGATGATTGACGATCTCTTTGATCAGTTGGAAGGAGCGAGTGTATTCTCACGTACTGATTTACGTTTGAGATACCACTAGTTAAGGATTAAGCCTAAAGACGTGTCAAAGACGGCATTTCGGACGAGATATGGACATTATGAGTTTTTAGCGATGCCCTTTGGATTAACAAATGTACCAGCTACTTTTATGGATCTAATGAAATGGGCATATAAGCCTTTATTGAACAAGTGCCTTATAGTTTTCATCGATGACATCCTTGTCTACTCAAAGACACATAAGCAACATAAAGAACATCTGCGAATGGCACTATAGATATTGAGAGAGCATAAGTTGTATGCCATATTGATGAAGTGTGACTTTTGGTTGGATCGAATTTCTTTCTTGGGTCATGTAGTGTCAAAGGAAGGAATATCTATAGATCTTAAGAAGATAAAAGCGGTAGTGGATTGGAAACCGCCAAGGACTGTAACAAAAGTAAGAAGTTTCTTGGGTCTAGTTGGTTATTAGTAGAAGTTTGTGAAAGACTTTTCAAAAATAGCTAGACTGTTGACTCAACTAATTCAAAAGAATGAAAAGTTTATATGGACAAATAAAAGAGAGAAAAGCTTCCAAGAACTTAAGCAACGGCTAGTTTTCACACCGATCTTGAATTATCAAACCCGAAAAGGCCTTACATGGTACATGGTGATACTTAAAGAAATGGTCTTGGATGTGTCTTAATGCAAGATGGGAAGGTAATTGCCTATGCTTCATGCTAGTTGCGATCGCACGAGCAAAATTATCCAACCCATGATCTTGAGCTAGCTGCTATAGTGTTTGCACCCAAGTTGAGGAGACACTATCTCTATAGATAAAGATATGAGATCTACACTGACCACAAGAGTCTTAAGTACTTATTCACACAAAAGGAGTTGAAATGAGACAAAGGAGATGGTTGGAGCTGATAAAAGATTATGATCTTGGCATAAATTATTGCCAAGGTAGAATTAATGCCATAGATGACGCATTAAGTTGAAAGAACCATGGAGAAGTCGCTACATTGCTTATTGACAAGAAGGAGTTGATAAAAGAGTTTGAGAAGTTAAGCATTGAATTCATCGGACAAAATGTAGGACTGGAGATTTCTAACTTGGTTATGGAACCAACTTTGATAAAAAGGATCAAGGAAACCCAAAGTTATGATGATGCAATCCAAAGAATCAAACGAGAAGTTCATGAGGGAAAGTGTACCGATTTTGAGGATGATGATGAAGATATGGTAAGGATGAAAGGAAGATTATGCATCCCAGATGATAAAGAAATGAGAAAGGAAATTATGGGAGAAGCTCACAATTTAGGATATACCATGCATCTCGATGGAACTAAAGTGTATTAAGATCTCAAAAGCCACTATTGATGGAATAGTATGAAAAGAGACATGGCAGATTTTGTGATGAAGTGCCCTATATGCCAGCAAGTGAAAGTGGAATATCAAAGGCCGAGAGGATTGCTGAAGCCATTGGCCATACTGGAATGGAAATGGTATCGGATTACGATAGACTTCGTATGTGCTTTACCTCGAAAGTCAGCCAGATGTGATGCCATATGGGTCATAGTGGACCGACTTACCAAGTCGGCACACTTCATTCCAATTAATATGACCTATTTGATGGATAAGTTGGCAAAGTTGTATATAAGGAAGATTATGAAGCTACATGGAGTCCTAGTAGGGATTGTGTCCAATAGAGACCCGATATTTGTATCAAAATTCTGGATAAGTTTGGAAAAGTGTATGGGGACTAAGTTGCATTTCAACACTACATACCACCCTCAGATTGATGGACAATCGAAATGGATGATTCAAACTTTAGAAGATATGCTTCGGGCTTATGTTATGGAATTCAAAGGGAGCTGGGAAGCGCATTTTCCTTTGGTTGAATTCGCTTATAATAATAGCTACCATTCAACCATCAAGATGCCACCTTATGAAGCTTTATATGGACGAAAGTGTAGATCAACCTTGTTTTGGGATGATATAGAAAAGTTGGTCATTGGACCTGATCTCATCCAAGATGAAACAAGTAAAGTCCGATTTATCCAACAGAGGATGAAAGAAGCTCAAGACCAAAAAAGAGTTGGGCGGATCAAAACCTGAGAGTTCTCGAGTTCGAAGTTAGAGATTATGTGTATCTAAAGGTTAATCCCATAAAGAGTATACATCAACTTTAAGCGCAAGGAAAGCTAAGCCCAAGGTACATTGGTCCATTTGAAGTGCTTGAAAGAATTGGTGATTTGGCCCATCGCTTAGCATTGCCACCAAATTTGTCGGGTATACATAATGCGTTTCATGCCTCAGTGTTAAGGAAACATGTACTAAACCCCGACCAGATCATAGAACTAGAGTCGATACAGTTGAAGGAGAACCTTACTTATGAGGAACATCTTATTCAGATTTTGGATTAAAAAGTTCAGAATCTCAAGAACAAGGAGATCCGATATGTTAAAGTTTTGTGGAGAAATCATTCTCATGAGGAAGCCACCTGGTAGATTGAGGATGAAATTTGGCGAAGATACCCGAGTTTGTTCGAAGAATTAGGTATGAAAGCTAAGTTTGAGGACAAAACTCTCTCTCTCAAATTTTTTAATTTTTCTTTAATTATATCACTCAAAATTCACTCTTCATTTTCCTATAAATATCCCCTCCTATTTCACTTATCCACACATCTTCTACCCACAAAATTACTCTCCAAAATCCCTCTCAAACACTCTCCCAATTTTCTTCTCAAAACCCTCTTCTACTACAAACACTGCTACCATTCTTACTTTAGTAAGAAATCTCCTTAAATCTTTCTTACCATGTCATGTAACTTTACATGATCATGGTGTAAGTTTTCCTAAACTTAATATTATGGAAGCTATACTATGTTCATGTATTACTCTTGTTCATGATTATATATTTATATACTTTTATGTTGTTATTTTATTTTGCTCATATTATTGTTGATATTATGTTAACCTCTTATATATATTTAGCAAAATATAATTATGTACCTATATATATAAATCTTTAGAGCATATAAGCTCATTGTTATTTATTTACTTCCAAGTTATGCAATTTGTTTACTTATTCCATGTTGTTTTAAGACTAGTTTCTAGTCTTAGACTTGTCCTCATCAAGTCAAAATCATATTTTCTTTCTTTTCTTTCTTCCTTTTGGGACTAGTCTATTCTTAGTCCCAGGATACCTTGATGAAGCTAAGATTCCCGATACTTAACATTTCTATTAGCTTGCTTATTTCATTACTTATCATGTCTTTCTTATATATTCATAATTTCATGATTTCATATTTATGATTATGCATGAACATATTGATTTTTGTCTCAACAAGATAAAGAAGGAGAGGTTTTCTTAATGTAGAAGTTCTTTCCAAAATAAATGTTGCCATGAAAGAAATGATTTTTCAAAAACTTAGGAATATATCTTAACAAATCTTTTCTCAAAATCTAGAGGAGTTCATAAAAAATTTTACTAACCACAAAGCATAGGAATTTTTAAGACAATACATACATACACTTTACAAAGTCATAAAATGGAAAAATATTATGTAAAATTAAGATTCAAATACTTGTTTAACAAAAGTTTTACAAAACTTCATTTTTTCCACCAATACTTTATAATATAAGGGAATAAACTAGTTTGACAAAACACCAAGAAAATTTCTTTCATAAGAATAGAATGATCTTAAAGGAATGAAACTAATGAACAACTTAGGAAATCATTTTCTTCTTAAGTGTTAGGAAAGGTTAAGAAAGTATAGAGTTTAATAGATTTTTAACTACTTTCCCAATCCCTAGAAACTTATAAAAGCAAAAATCATTCTTTTGAAATTTAAAAGACTAAGGAAATGAAATTAAAGTAACTTAAGAAGTTTTTTAACAAGCTAAATAGAAATTTTCAAAAAGTTTTGCTTTTCCAAATTTTTAGAAGACCTTGCTTTTACAAAAATTCATGGTTGAGACAGCTTCATTAAATTCATGCATTTGATATGAGTCAATATAGATATATACATTATAAAGGTTTTTTCAACCATTTTAGTATCTATATTTTTGGCACAAGTATTTATCGATAAAGAAAAGTTTACAAAATTAAGTTTTGCAAACAAGAAAATTCGTGGTGAATCTGATCACCACTGTTTCGGAGCTCAAACGGCTTAGTTTGATGAAAAAGCTTTAGAAACGGATAGATTGTTTCAAATAGGTAGAAAACAGTATATTATATGCGCAATTTCGAGTTAAAATGACCAAGTTATGGCTGTTTTGAGTTGGAAGTATCTTCTATACGAATTTTAACGATCTTATGACATAGAATTTGATAAGTATCATAGAATCAACAAGAAATACTCAAAATGGGTATTTTTCTTGATTAGTTGATCTTGAGGAAGAATGTTCATATCCGGAGGATTACTTCGATTAGTGGAATTACCAATCGACTCACCCATAAGAGAGGAGTATCATCATGGCCAAGTGAGTCTACTCTCCTTATTTTTCATGCTTGTGATTGTGCTTGTAAAATTAGTTGCATTAGATTTAAGGGAGGATAAAATGGAAGTTGAATGATAATATGTTGAAAGAATATTAAGTATATCGAAGCATGAAATGCTTGTAATAAATTGTATGCTTATTATTGCGTTGAAGTGTTTGAAAGTGGTTGATCACTTGTAAGAAATTAAAATATAACGGCTGGGCCTTAATTAAAAATTTATGCATGTACTTCATATGTTGAGTCACATTGCGTTCACTATTATACAATTGGTAGGACAAGTGTATAATAGTGGTGGTAGGCATAACCGCTATATTATATATGTGGCGAGTAGGATCCGATAAGAACTACATAAAATTGGTGGCTAGTAGGAGCCGATAATAACTACATGTTTTTTACGGCGTATAGGAGCCGGTAAGATCTATAAAAATGTTTTTAAAAGAAGTAGTGGTCGTAATGGGTCGGAATACCTAAGCATGAATGAAGGGCGTAATTCATTCAACATATGATTCCCAGAAAATCATATGTCTTTATGCTCACATGTTTGCTGCATCCCATTTGCTTGTTTAAATAAACTTAGTTGATATTTTGTTTCAAGTTTGAATTTTGGGATTTACTCACTAAGCTCGTAAACTTACGCCCCTATAGATATTTGCATTCACATGAACACCTGTTTTTGTACCCACGGTCTCCTCTTATCCGCGTAAGTTTTCTCTGGGAGCTTTTGAAGGAAATTTACTTGAAGGATTATAATAAAATTCCTTTAAAATCTTTTGATGTAGTATTTAATTATTGTAAAGACTATTAGTTATTTCGATCCTTGGAATTTAGCGGGGGTATGCCCCTAAGAATCATGTAATAGACCTTTAATTATCAATATTATCATCTATTTTATTTCTAGATTCTTGTATGTTCATTTTTACTTGCTTAGACCACACTTCCCAAAAGCGTTTCCTATTATTGTGTTAGGCGCCTTACATATAATACCAAGACTTTCGCATGGCTAAGGTAGTCATTCTTACGTCTTGATATCATATGTGGCGGACTGCCACGTTTAGGGTACCCTTTAGGGCGTGACAGATTTAGTGTTTACCTACATGTGAGATGGATAAAATTTGTGAAAGACACTAGAAGGGAGGGGTGAAGCACATGGTCAAGAGAGGGAGAAAAGAGAGAGAGAGGGCTAGAGAAAAATTTTTGTAAGAGTTTAGTTAAAGGAGAGAAAAAGTGTGAAAGAAGTGAATGAGATATTGTATTTGTAGAGGGAAAAAGGAAGGGATTAAATTATGAAAGAAAAATGAAAAAGAAAATAAAATGGAGGGAAAATAGGGAGGAGGATGCAGCTACATAAAGAGGAGACAGGGAGGAAAAAATTAATTTAAGTAGAAAAGGATGGTAAAGTATAAGAGAATTTAAATAAATAGTAGTGTTAGTAATGTAAATGTAAGAAATAGGTGTGTAAGTTATAACAAATAGGTGTAACAATAGTGTAAGAAAACATAGAAATAGGTTAATAGTAATGAATAGTAAAAGTAAAATGAAGTGACAAATTAATTACCAGTAGAGATAAAATACATGTATATTAGCTTTATCTAATGTTTTTATAACCCAGAAAATTATGATTTGATATTGTATAGGTATTTTAATATTTTTATAAATTAAATTGTTTGTTGGAATATTTTGTGTTGTTTTGCTTGCCAGTGTCTGGATACGGCAACTAATCTCGTAAAGGCTTAATACGGTCAAAGTTTTGATGAATCTGATAATTTTAGGACTTATAATATATTTGTAAACCCCCATATTTTTTTCGATAATTTTTAAGTTCAAACCCTAAAACTGGAAGTCAATTATAAACCCTAAGTCAACAAAAACCTATGCTAAAACCCTAGAATTTAGATCTGACAATCCCGCGCTCTTAAATCTAGAAAAAAGAATTAAGTTAATAATCTATAATAGTTCATAATAATATAAGGAAGCTTAAAAATGTCAGATTCGCCAATTTCGATTGTCTTTTGGATCCGAACGAAATCAATTTTTGAAAATCATGCCTCGGTACACCGGAAAGTAAAAATATTCTGATGACACCGTTGGATTTGTAATAATATAAGAAATCCAAAAATATCAGTTTTGTAATTTTTCGGTAACTAAAACTTACAAATATTATATTCATAAGCGTATTTTCTTTACTACTAGTAACTTATTAGTCTTGTTTACTATTCATTGTCTTATCTTACTATTCATCTATCTCTATTTTTTCTTACTACCTATACACCTATTTTCTTACTTTTTACTTTTTCAATACATCTTTAATCACATAATATATTACATATTACTTACTTTTCCTACAAAATTACAAAATAAGTAATTTATCTCCCTCTCTACCTCTCATGGCCGGCGCACATCCCCCCTCTCTCATCCCTATTATTTTTCTTTTCAATTTATTTTATTACACACAATTTCCCTCCATCTTCAACTATAAATACCCCCATTCCGTCACTTCTTTTACACCTTTATTTTATATAACAAAACTCTCTCAAATTCACTCCACAAATTCTCTCTACAATTCCTCTCTGCCAAAACTTTTTATAACCAAACTCTCCCAAAATCCCTCTACATGAACCATCCACTACACATTACTACCCATATAATACCAGTCATCTACCATCTTCCTTTAACTCAAAAACACTTATAGATAAAACTTTCAATCTTTTTCTTTTTCCATGTCATATAACTTAGTATGACTATAGCGTTGTTTCTTGAAATTCATTTGAGTTGTAGAAGCAACAATATATTCATGTTTTTTTCTTGCACATGCCAAGAAATTCCAATTTTATTATCTTGTTATTATGATGATATTATGTTGTTATTATTGATATTATGCTTTTAACTTAACTCTATATACATATATATTATTATCTATATGTATATATTATTTTTAGAGCCTAAATGCTTACTAACTCTACTAACTTGCTTTTATTATTCTTAATGCTCTTATTATTGCCTTTTCTTTTCTTTTTCTTTTGGGACTAGTCTATTCTTAGTCTCGGGTTGCCTTCATAAAGCTAAGGCTCCCAATACTTGACTGGGATACCTTGATGAAGCTCAGGTTCCCAATACTTAATATTATTATCTTGCTTATTATTTGCTTCTCATATCTTCTTATGTTTCATCTTTTTCATACTACATACTCATGAACATGCATAATCATAATGATATTGTCTCAACAAAAATTAAGAGGAAATTTTCTTTAATAAAGGAAAATGAAACCAAATTTTCTTAATATATATTCTTGTCACCAAATCGAAATTTTGCTATCACATACAGAGGAAAATTATTCTTTTTCAACTTCTTTTCAAACTCATCAAGATTTTTCTTAAATGACAATAAAAATGATTTTCTCAAAGTTAACTAACAAAACAAACATTTTCTCTTATTATGATAAGTCATATAAAGTTTATTCAATCAAACTTAGTATTAATAATTCTTGATAAGCAAAATTTTCTCAAAAATCTTACTTATAGGAATTTTACCAAAAAGCAATAACTAGACTAAATTCTATAAGTTAAGATAAAATCAACTCACTAAATTATAATATCACTTAGAAAAATAAAGGTTGCCAAGTTTCTAAATGATAAACCATTTTCAAAGAAATAAAAAGAATATAAACTTGATAAATTTAGAAAAAAAAAAAACAATAGATATTATCAACAACTTAAGAAAATATTAAAAAGTAATTTCCTTCTAAGTAAAATTAGTAAAAGACTTAAAAGACCAAGTTTTAGAAACAAAATTTATTTATTTTTTATTATTATTTTTAAAAGAAGCTAGGAAATGAAAGTATAAGAAGAAAAAGACTTGTTTATCAAAGATGATTTTTTTAAAAAGGAAAATATTTATATATATAACTCAAATTATTATAGGTTATCAATAACTTAATAACAATTTTAGAAATTTTATTCCTTATCACTAGAAGTAAAATTTTGTAGAAAATAAAAATTAAGAAAAATTAAATTATTTTAGGAAAGAAATTGGAAAACAAAATAAGAATATGTTCATTTATAATAACTTAAGAGTTTATAAAGTTCTATTAGAACGTTTAGAAAAGAAATTGTTAAAAATTCAAGTTTTCAATACCAATGAGATAAATTGCTTTACGAAAAAGAATCGTTGAGACAACACTATCAAATTTTGCATACAATATGAGTCTATATATAGGTATTCAAAGAATTTTTTAATCATGTGAATATTTGAACTTTTGCTGAAGGATTTTTGGAATCAAGAAAAGTTTGAAAATTGTGTTTTAAGGGCTAGGAATTTCGTGGTAGTTTTGTACCTACCTTTTTCGTGACCTAAAAGATTTTTATGATAAAATAATAATAGAAATAGCTAGATCTTTTCGAATAGGTAGAAAACGGTATATTATATGCGAAATTCCGAGTTAAAATAAGCAAATTATGGCAATTTTAAGTTGGAATTTTCCTTTATATGATTTTTCATGAACTTAATGAAATAGAATTACAAGTTTAAGTAAAACTTCTAAGAAATACTCATTTTGGGTATTTCTTTTGTATAGGTGACATGGAGTCTGATCTAACTTACCTAGGGGGTTATCTTGACTAGAAGTATCCAAGCAAATGGCCGAGTGAGTTTATTTATTACATTTTTGCACTTATGATTTTGCTTGTAAAATTAGTGGCATTAGAATTAAGGGAAGATAAAATGGAAAGATGCATGTGCTTTACATATTTGGATGAAATTATGACCAAGTATATCGAGGCGGAAATTGTTTTATAATGAATGTTTGATCTAGTGTAAGAATGATTGTCTGCAATTTCTACGATCACTCGTAAAATATTTAATTATGCCATGAGTATTTAACCAAACTGATTCATGTATATCATCGGGTGAGTTCATTTCATTATTATCATGCCTTTGGTGGGACAAAGGCTTAGTAAGGAGATTCATAGAATTTGTAAATTCTATAAAGCGGTGAATGGTGGTCCGAATTAATTAGCGGTGAGAAAACACTTGGCAAAAGCATATCTGACAGCTAAGTAGTGGCTTAGAAATAAAACTACAACTAAGTTGGATTATAATTTGCCAGCTAGGTAGTGGCTTAAATAAAAAAAAATAACTACCATGAAATTATGATTATGATAGCGGCTTATACAGTCTGGAATACCTAACCCCAAATGGAGGGGTAAATCTATTCAACATATGATTCTCGAAAAATCATATGTATTGTTTGCTCACGTGCTTCTGCATCTCATACGGTTGCTTATATAATTTTTTTTTTTATTATTGGATGTTGATTGTTTAATTGTGGAAATAAATCTCACTAAGTATGTAGCTTATACCCTTTTAGATATCTTTTGCAGTTCTTGTACCTTTGGTATTATACCCAAGTAATGCTTTCGAGCCAAGATCTTTTGGATAGAAGTGCAAGTCAGAAGTAGATATGGAATTCAAGGGAAGTTTCAAAAGTGTAAATTATCTCAAGATAGACTTCATTAGACTTAGCTATCTTAGATAGGGAATGCCCCTTAATGTTATAAGACTCTTTATAAGTTTTATGAAACCTTGCTTATATTATTATGATTTATTTTCTTAATCACTATTATGCATAACTGCTTAAATGGCATGATCCAAAGTTTGGTCCACCACGATCGTATAAGTACGTCTTACCCCCGATATTTAGACATTTGAGATGACTAAGGTTGTCATAGCTAAGTCTTAATATTGAGTGTGGTGGGCTCTCACGTTTAGGGTGCCCTTTGGGGTGTGACAATATATCTGGTTCATAATTCAAGCTTATCTTATTTTTCTAATTTTATTACATATTTTAGGGTCTCAAAAGTTGTTTGATCTAGTATGGGATTGCTAGTGTTTAAGGTTGACTCAATTTGACTTTAGGATTCCAATTCCGTTTTCAATTCTAAGGTTTCACTTATAAGATTTTGCATTGAATTTTGGAAGTTTACAATTATAGGAAATTATTGCTCATTATTTTATTATTAGATACTAATTAGATATATTGCCTTAATCTGCGTGTTAAGGGTCAAGCAGATGAATTGTTTAGCATAGAGTTTTCAGATCGATTAAGCTATTAGATCGTTTTAATAGAGATATGTTTATGCTAAACGATTTACATTTAGGGTTTTAGGCTTTTGTCTAATTTATTTGATATCTTAAATGATCTTTATTTGATCCCACTTAGGGTTTCTCGTTACGAATATTTTGGAACCCAGGTTTAATTTAATTTATATGATATTATAGGGTGATAAGATTTATTTGATTCGATCTAAGATTTTCTAAGGTTTGTGTCTAATCTAATAGGGTTTAGGATTTTAGTTCCAATGCGAATTATGGGGTTTGCAATGTGTTTTATTTATCTTATTAAAATTCTAATTAATTTTCTGATATGATTTCGGCCTATATTATTTAATTAATACCATATTATTTTCTTGATTTGCATGTTTTCTTGTTTTCTATTATAATTATCTGCTACAGTATTTAACATATCAAATGATTTGTCAAATTTGTAGTTCGTGCCAATAATTGTAAGCTTTCTTAGGTAATTAGCTCTAGGGTCTTGTTGTATGTTATATTGATATGATGATTATGTATATATTATTACTATAATTATTAAATTATAATGGTACTTATTACAATAGTTTACTAATATTACGACATTGGTTATAACACATTTATAAATCAAATAGCATAGTTATAAGTTGATAAGTTATCATGATTAATGTAATTTAGTAATATAATAATTATGGTCTTAATATTGTTAACTTATTAAAATTATCTTAATATGTAGATCAATTACGCTGTTATTTATTATATGACAAAATAATCTTGTTATTGTTATTGTTGTTGTTATTTTCACTACAACATATATTGTTAATTATAGTATACTTTTGATGCTATTAATACTACGACTACTACTATTGTAAATTGTAATAATAGTTTGTCGTATAATTATTATGTATCATGTGCCCAAAATAAACACATGATTAAATTGGTAATGGAGAATATTTTATGAATATTCAATTTTAGAGCTTTTGTATTTTACTATAATTACTTGTTTTATATTTTGAATATTTTATATGTAATAAATTATATACATGATTTAAGTGATTTTCAAGAATTTTTTTTACTTACTAAAGGAGGTGGTGTTATTAGTTTCTTTAAGGGGTTACGATCATATTTAATTATAAGTTCATAAAAAATATTTAATTGCAATTGTTTTGAAAATTTACTTGTTAGACATTATTTAATTCTATGTGTTTGATGAATCTAGAAATATATTTATTTTTATTTGTTGGAGTTAAAGTTTTACTTGGTAATTTATTATGCTATTCTTATTTGAGAACATTTAGGCATATTTACTGTTTTTCAAATTATTTCTCAAAATTGATTGATGGTTTCTCCTTAAATTTACTAGAGCCTTAATAATTACTTCGTTAATTCTTTGATTTATTATTGCTCATAGGGTTAAGGGAAATTTTGTTGATATCGATTCTAATATCTTAAATTTTAGTTAAACTATTCATATTTTAATATTCTTAAATTGCAAACAATCAGGAATGATCTTGTGACTTTTTTCAATTTCCTTCAAGATTTTTATACCATATTCTTGCCAATTATCAAAGTCAGGTTGTGTAAAATTCGAAAGTTTACAATCGCGTGATGATGAGGGTGATTTTGACAGTAGCAATGAAGAACTTTACAATCCTACACTTAGGGGTCATGGCTTTTACATGGAGTAAGGGGGGCAGGTGTATTGTCTTTCGATCGATGAGATAATGCCAGGTTTAATATGGAGTTCGGTTTTCTCCCTAGTTCCCACGGCCTACAACAATGCCTCACTTAAGGAGGACTTTAGACTTCATTCAACACAAAATAACCACAATGCTCCACTAAAGCTACAAGCAACACAAATACAATTACTTGAGTTGTGCCTTTACAATAATCTCTAAAAAACTATAGGCATAACTAAAGATTCCACTAATTAACTCATAAACTATATTGTAGTGCTTTATAAGAGATAACAATTACAAAACTAGTAGCATTACACTAACTCTTTCACTTACAAAAATAGCACAATTTACATAAAAGACTTTAAGAGAGTACAATTAGTTATTGATTACACTTAATATGTTCTAACAACTTTCTTTAAATTCCCAACAGTTTGTATCTATAAGATCTTCAAGTCTCCTAGCCGTTAGACCCGAAAACACAAAGTTTGGTCGAGCATTAAATGTTCCAAAGTCTATTTTTCCAATGCTAACACCCGAATGTCTCCAATCCTAGCGTTTAGATGTTAAGTAGACATCATTACCATTGTTTCATATTTTGGGCATATCTCTCTCATCTGAAATCCAATTAAGGTGATTCATAATGCTATGGAAAGCTAGAAGAGAGCTCTACAATTTTATGCTTTGAGCTTTAAGAAATTCCTACTATTGGGGTTGCATGGTTGATGGGAGAGTTTTCCTTATAAATAAGCACATAAATTCTTTTCCCTTTTTTGTTCATCATTAATGGCTTGCTAAGTTGACTTTTTAAATTCCTTAAAACACTAAATATGAGATTAAAAAAAAAAAAAAAGTTTCTCTGATAGGTGTATGTGTGAGAGCTATAACCTTTTGCCTAAATCGTTGGCTAGAAAAACTAAGTCCATGAGACATTCATGTTATGAACGAAGGCTTTCATTGCTCAACTATCTCTATGTATGGGTATCGGTTGCTCCTGTATCCTTGTTTATGTAGGGTTTGGGAGTGGTAGAGGACCTAGTGCACAGGTTGTTTGGTACCTCTACACTGCTTTATGCTAGGGCCTTTTTCCCTCTCTACTTCTTACCGAGTGCTTGTGCCCCTTCTATGTAGGCCCAAGAACTCATGGTTTCACTATGGGGCCTAGGAGGAAGCCTCTTCCTTCAAGGTTGTGATAACTCAGGTTAAGTGAATGGGGTTAACCAATTTGTCCCCCTTTGACAATTTATGGTTCCCTTTTAAAATGGGAGCCTGGGTTTATTGGGGAAGCTGACTTGTTCGGGGAGGTATGGGAGATTAGTATTCCCTAGGTGCTTCGAGGCAATAAGAACTTCCTTATTTGTAGGGATAGGGAGTATTTTATCTTCTATCCTTTTCATCATGTTGATGGCTCTATGTTTGCGTTGGAGTTTGTAGGAAGATCTTCCACGTAACACCATGCAAAGCTTAGTGGGCTCTAGTTACTTTCAACATGACAACATGTGAGATGGTCGAGCTTGGTGGCTTAAAGGAACTTTAGGCAAATTTTTTTGGCAAGTACTCTCTAGTATGGGGAACATGTCATAGCACTATAAGAGATACTCGGTCATGGAGGCTCAAACGAATAGTTAGGACATCCATGCTAGAACTTGCATTGGGAGTTACCATTGGGAGGGAGTTACCTCTGACCAACACACGAAGACAGAGCTTGTTAGCTCTTAAGTTTCCTACTAGTCTTGGCAAATGAGAGTTATCCTTAGGAGGGTGTTATCTAGCCGCATAAAAGGGGTAGATCTCATCAGCTCCCAAGTCCCCTGCTAGCCTTAGTCTATGGGAGTTACTCTTAGGAAGGAGTTACTCAACCAGCATAAGAGGGCAGAGCTCATTAGCTCCCAAGTCCCCTATTAGCCTTAACATGTAGGAGTTACACAACTAGCATGAGAGGACGGAGCTCGTTAGCTCCTAAGTCCTTTGCTAGCCTTAACGTGTGAGAGTTACCTAGCCAACATGAGAGGACGAAAGTCGTTTGCTCCTAGGTCCTTCACTAGCCTTAGTGTGCAAGAATTATCCTTAGGTAGGAGTTACCAGCCCAACATGATAGGGCATAGCTCATTGGCACCCAAGTCCCATGCTGGTGAGCACAAGAAGGCAAAGCTTATTAGTTCCTAAATCTCCTTATCGTTATCATTGCATGCGTAATGGGTTGAACTCACACAGTGGGGGTTCATAAGACCATAGCTTAATCATTGAGCATAAAAGGCAGTACATTTAAGAATTTCAAGACTTCATTTGATTGAGTTTTTTCATGAAGCCAAGCTCTTATGGAGAATCTTACAAAATCCTATGTTGCTACTAGCAAAAGGAGAACTGTCAAGAATCTTTCCCTTCTTTAATTGTTCGTTCCATTCTTCTAAGGAACTTTTACAAATTATTAGTGCTCCAAGTTATGGGGATAAGGTCTCTATCTAAAGTCTCAAGTTTGCAGGCTCTATTGCCTAAGGCTTCCTTAACCTACACTAGGTCCTCCCAATTAAGGGCGAGCTTTCCCCTTACTTCCACTGAACCTATTTTCTTCGATCTTAGGGTAAACCTAGTCTCCAAACTAAAAACTTTGTGTCTAACCTTTTTATCATAGTATCGAACTACCCACATTTGGCAAGAGGCTATCTTCTTTCCAATCAAATCTCTAGTTTCTTCCACTACTTCTAACTCTTCTCGTAATCTGATTTGGTTTACCATTTCATTGAAGGACTGGACTCCAATGATGGGGTTCAAGTCCAATGGGTGGTACAAACTCGATTTTCCAAAAGTAAACCTAAAGAGAGTTTTGTTGATTGGGTTCCTTCTGGTCGTTCAGTATCTTCATAAGATACTTAGGAGTCTATCGACCCACTTTCCACTAAAGCGGTCCACTTGAGCTTTATGATTCCCATTATAGTCTTGTTTATCGCTTCAACCTACCCATTGATCTAGGGATGGGCCACTAAGGTGTACTCCAACATGATCTTGTACCTAGCATGAAAATCCTTTACGACATTATAGTTAAGTTGTTGGTCATTGTCCATTATTAAGGATTGGGGCACCCCAAATCTGACTAGTATATTGTTGTAGATGAAATTGAGCACACTCCTTGCCACGCCCTTAGGGGTACCTTAGACATGGCGGTCCGTCGTATACAATATTGAAGCCTGGGAATGACTTCCCTAGTCATATAAAGACTTTCATATCGTACACAAGGCGTACAACACATCATAAAGAACGCACCGGAGTAATGTAATTTACTTTGATAATAAATAGGAAGCAAGGTAAGAGGAATACTTAACGTAAAACATAAGTAAAGTCAATTACAACTCTTAGGAGCATACCCTTGTTAATGTCTTCAAGGTTACACAAATACAATTCCTAGTAATCTCCCAAAACATTAACATATCATATATAATTCATAAAGAAATTTCATGAAAGCAAATCCATCATATGTTTCCACTTCTTCTACAAGAGCTCAAAGATTCACCAATGATTTCCTTAATATTCCAATCCTCGAACGTGACCACAAACATACCTATTTCAACAAAAGCCTATAAGGTGCAAACTTACAACGAGATTAGTGAGATATTCCCTTTTTATTCGCACTGTGATTTCAAAAAGTTTATTTATCTTCACGCATATGCTATGCATGCTATGCAACAATCACATGATTTCACAAATATATATGGTTATCTAAAGACCATATATAGAACAGCTTTACTCGTCTATGTCAAGGGTTAGGGAATGGCAATTGAAGGTCTTCACGATCTTCTGTTGCTAGTCCTCGAGTATTTTGCTCTCAGCGATTGATCAATGCGACTCATCCTTGGAATGTATCCTCGGCATGTCTTAGTTTCTTAAGAATGAGCTTGGACTTGGCTATCTTTGTAAACCTCCAAGTTTTATGTTATCTCTAACCCGAAACCAGAAGTCAACTGGAAACCTTATGGTCAACAAAACTCTTGTAAAACCTAGCAGTTTAAGTCCGGTAATCTCACGCTTCTAACTTGTGTAGAGTAAATGTAAGCTATGCGTGTAGAATAGTTCATAATTATATAAGGATATTTAAAAATATCAATTTGGTTAAAATTTGATTCGTCTCGAACCCGAACGAATACTGATTTTGAAAAACGTGTCCTAGGGTCCGGAATATTAAAAATATTCTATTGACACGGTTAGACTCGTAAAAATATAAGGTTTTAGAAATATCAGTTTTATAATTTTTCGATAACTAAAAAATCAGATATCGCACTTTTACGAGTATTTTCCTTACTACCGATATATTTATATCTTGTACACTATTCATTGTACAACTCTATACTATTCTACACTATTTATACTATCTCTACATTTCACTATTCACTCTTGCACACTACCATACCTATACCACTACTTTTTTCATTTCTAATACACTTTTATCACATCCATCTTACATATTATTACTTTTAATACAAAAAATTACTAAAAAATAAAATCTCTCCCTCTCGCTTTCCCCTTGGCCGGTGGCCTAGTGCACCCCTACCCCCTCTCTTTCTCTATTTTATCTCAATTTTTTTTAATTAAATCACTCAAAATCTTCTCATTTTCCTATAAATACCCCTCCTCCTCTTTCACTTTATTCACACATCCACTACCCACAAAACACTACAAAAAAATCTCTCAAATTCTCCTCCCAAATGCTCTTTGTCACGCCCCAAAGGGTACCATAAACGTGATAGTTCGCCATACTCGATATTTAAACTTAAGTAAGGCAACCTTAGTCTTCCCGTGAGTTTGAACATCGGGTGTAAGGCTCACTTTCAACTCAACATATAGGAACCATGCTTTGCTTCAAAATAGTTTAAGGTGACATACATAGCAACACGGATGTAAATCATAGCAGTTACAATTAGATTTATTCTATTACATGATCTAAGGGGCATACCCCTGTCAAAATGTTAAGAGTTCCCAGACTCTCAAAGTCTCTTATGTTATCCTTCAAATACCAATTTAGGAGACTCATTTAGAAATCCATACCTACGTCTAGGTCCCAACTTCATCAAAAACTCCTTAATGTCCAAGAGCTGTACCTGATGATAGCGGCTCCTCGAAGATAGCCATAAATATTCATACTACAACAAGAAACTATTGGGGTATAAGCTATATCGGCTTAGTGAGTCCGAACTTCCAAGATCACATTTATAACACATCATTCAAACAAGTGATTAGTCAAGCAAGTGATATGCATCAAACATATGGAATCAACAAACATATGACCAGTCGAAAATCATATGTGGATGGACTTGCGCCCTCCATCCCGGGTTAACAGATTAACGAATCCTGCGGTACCACACCGTTTAAGCTTACGGTCAACTTAACTATAAATTCGTTTGAAGATCACGATTAACCGAACTTTACACCGTTTAGGATCATGGGAAACCGAACAAATGCTAATGCTCCATCCCCATCATATTATGAATGAGTTCAATTTCATCTTCAATTCTGAATAATCAATTATACCAATTCTTTTAAGTGATCAATCAATATCCGCAGACAATCAATCCTAATTCATCTATACAAACAATAATTAATCACCCGGCTTCGATATTCTTTAAATTCACTTCACAAAACAACAACAGACATATATAATTCATTCAACCTCATCATGCATATCCATTTTATCTTTGTCAACTAGCTAGTGTAACTATCATTACAATCACATACAATAAATGGAATCGGAAGAAATACTCAATCGGCCATTAGATCATCGATCTCTTCGTAAAAGTGATCCAGTGGTAATGAATCGTCGATTTTGGGTCACCTAAAAAGGAAGAAATACCCTAATAAGTATTTCATCACTTAACTAATCCAAACTATCTTATATAACTATCAAATTCGTAATTCTCGTCCTAAGCGAGAATTCCAACTTAAAACGACCATAACTTGTTATTTTAACTTGGAATTTAGCAAATTATATATCGCTTTCTATTTACTTCGAAAGATCTATCTATTTGTAATATTATTTCAAGTTTTGAAAATATTTAGGTCATGCAACAGAGGGATCAGATTTGATCAGTAACTATTTCCATTTCCAAAAAAGAGTTTTGTACTTGTTTGAAATGTATCTATTTGATAATTCAAGTATATATGAAATATAAATGATTTCCTAACATGAATGACATGTGATGAGTTCAATGTATGCATGATCTTGATGATTTTTGCTTAAAAGAAAGTTTTAGAACTCCTTAATTTGCAAGACTTCAACAATAACTACTTCTTGAAAATCTAGTTTTCTAACTTTGACATCACACTGGTATTTTGGATTTCATTCTTAGGAATTTCTAGTTATCTTAATTGAAATTGAGTCTTCATAACATACACTATCTAAGACCTTCATTTCTACATAAAAAATCATATTTTACACTTTGCAAGTTTGCTTTCAAATAGGATTTACTCAAAAATCCGAATTTTTAGAAATCCACTTTTTGAATGATTCCTTTAGGACGAACTTGTGTAATGCATTAAAATTTAAGACTTTACTATACCTACTACCTAAGGACTTTATTTAATACATAAAAATTTCAATTTGACCTTGAATAATAGGCATTTTCATGGGCATCATCCAAAGTTACTAATTTTACAAGTTGACTACTAACTCAAAATTTTTCATCTTGATTCTACTTCTTGTTTTACACATTAATCTCATCAAAACTCATTTCAACTTATAAAAATCACTACTTAATGATATCTATTACCTATAACCTTCATTTTTCATATAAAACATGAGTTTTAAAGTTGATACAAGGGTTTTTAAAATGGAGCTTTGAAGTCATACGAATTTTCCTTTGAACATTTCTAACAAAAACTTTTTTTTTTTAAGTTCTTTGTCTTATCTACGTAAAGATCCACTAACTATCACATTTGTATTCATAAGAATAAATCTTTATGAGCATTTATGCATGAAAACACAAAATATCTATATGAACATGAATGTCAAGTATGATATGAGTGTCTAAGTACTAGATCTACTACTCATAATGCATGAACGTATATTTTCATGCAAGATATCTACTTCTATATGCATGAACATGATAATATCTCAACCAAAAACTCATCAAACATAAGATCTACTCTTGTGATGGCTTGGTATTCATGTTTTAGCATTTTCTTATCCCTAACAAATGCTCATGGAGATTTAAAGTGAAAATACACATGAATAATCTTACCATTAAAAGATTAAGTGGTAAGAAAGCTTAAGAATCATCACCTAAAATTGGTTTAAGTGAAGAAATGAATAAGAAAGAATCTTGTTTTGTGTGTGTGTAGTGAAGGTGGTGGTCACGGCAATGAGAGGAAAAATAGAGAGAGTTTTGTGATTTTTTGAACAAATGAAATAAAGTGAAGGAGAGAGAAAGTTAAGGATTATTTATATTAAATGAATTAGGGTTTGTTTTGTATTAAAAATGAGATAAAATAAATTAATTTGGAGGCAAATTTGGAGGGGGCATGCACCGACCATCTTGAGTGAGAGAGAGAGAGATTTTGAATTTGTTTGAATTTGTAATTTATGTAATAAAATGTAATAATTGAGTAAGAAACAAAAATTTGTTGAAAAAAAATATAATGAGTGATTGTAAGGATGTAAGACTAGGGTATGGGTTGTGTGTGTTGTAGGTTGTACTTGTGAATAGTGAAAAATAGTAGACAATACATCTATTTTACCGGTAGTAAAGAAAATAAGGGAAAAAGGCAATAACTGTCATTTTTATAACCCAAAAAATTATAAAACTTATGTTTATGGAATCCTTATAAAATTTCGGTTCTAAAGAGTATTTCGAAATATTTTTCTGAGTTTCTAATTTGAGGCACGCTTTTCCGTAATGGAGCTCGGGAAGGCCCGGAATAGAAAATTTTTCAAAATCAAAACTTTCTATGGTTTGAAATATATTTTAAAACAATAATCCACATTAAATTATTCTATAGAGGTTCTTTTAAATTGAAATCGAGGAAAAGCCGGATCTAGGGTTCCTATGTTTCCTTTTTCAAGCTCAACTGATCTGGTTTAGGGTTTTGGATTCCGATTTCCGAAGTTTACTTAGTTACTAGAAAAACTAGGCTTACATATAATCCGAAAAATTATATAACTGTCTTATTTGGAGTTCTTATAAAATTACGAGTCTAATGGTACTAATATCCTATATTTAATATTTCGAATCTCGGGGCATGCTTTTCGAAGTCTGTACCCAATCGGGTTTGAAATAGATAGAAAATTCTCTAATCTTATATTCTAAAGCATCCTAGTATTGTTGCAACCTAAACTACACCCTTTATTCATATTCCGACTCATTGGTTACGATTACGAGATTGCCAAGTTTAACTTACTAGGGTTTCCTGGGAGTTGTTAGCTTAGGTTTTCCGGTTGACTTTCTTGTTTAGATCGTTGCCAACTTAGAAACTGATGTTTTATGTTTATACAACATGTTAAATTTGAGGAATTTATTTACTGAAATTTTCCGGGGCTTACACTCTTCCCATTACTCTCTCAAAACACTCCCAAGCTCTCTTCTTCTTCATACAAAAAACCCATCTATATATACTACTCTCATCTTATCTTTAGGTAAAATTCTTTTCATATTTTTACTACCATATTATGTAACTTAGCATGACCATAAAGTGTGTTTGCTAAACCATATGAAAGCAACTTTATGTTCTTGTTTTGTTCTTGTTCTTATTCATGAATGCATATTCCTTTATGTTGTTATTTTGTTCATATTATTATTGTTATTATGCTTCCATATTTATATCTAACTAAATATATCTATGTAGCTATATATATATATATATATACTTTTAGAGCATATAAGCTTACTTTTTATTGCAATTTATTTACTTTCATTTTTTAAGACTAGTCTTTCTAGTCTTAGATTTGTCCTCATCAAGTCAAAACAACTTTTTCTTTCTTTTCTTTTATATCGGGACGGAATTCATTATTTGTCCCAAGAGCCTTGATGAAGCTAAAACTTCCAATACTTGAACTTATATTATGTTGCTTATTCGTTTGTTTAATTTCTATTTGTTTTCTTGTAAATATCATCATACCCATACTCACACTCATATTCATGATTGTTGTCTAAAAACACCAAGATAGAAACTAAACTTTTCCAAAATAAATTCATGTTGTAAGAATTTCCAAATGAAGCTTAGGATTTTGTTTCAGCAAACTTTACTTTCCCAAAAATAAAAAAGAACTTACCATGATTTAGCAAAACTATTCTATTTTGGAAAAGTCTTTTCAAAAACCATAAGAAGGCTTGTTTTTGCTAAATTTATTTTAAATGTTGGTAATTCTTTGTTATACAAATTTTTCTTAAAAACTAAATTAAAAAAAATTCCCTAACAAAGAAATAAACAAGCTTTGAGTCGAATTAGAAGATCAAAATAATTATCAAAACAATACTTGAGAAATTATAGTGCAAACAACACTAATGAGAGATTTTTTTCTAAAGAAAAATTTAAAAGTTTATTTTTATGAAAACACCCAATAAACTACTAAATAGAACATAAAGATACTCATTTTGAGTAAACTAAAAAGTTATGGTTTTATCTAAAGGATTTACAAAAACAAAATTTTTAACTTTTGATTTTTCACACTTTCAAAAGATATTGTTTTTCATAAAGTCATAGTTTGGACAACAAAACTTGTCCAAACTTGAATCATGTATGAGATATGAGTTTGTATATGTATAAAAAAGGTTTTTCAATCTACATTGATAACTAAGTAATTATTAAAGAATTTTTTTTGAATGAGTTGAGGTTAGAAATGATTGTTTTTGGGTTGGGATTTTCGTGATGAATCTGGTCACCCATGTTTTTCAACCTAAAAGACCTTGTTTGATAGAAGTAACCTTAGAAATGGATAGATCTTTTCAAATATAGATAAAATGGTATATAATATGCGCAATTTCGAACTAAAATGAGCAAGTTATGACCATTTTAAGTTGGAATTGTCTTCCATACGAATTTTGACAAACTTAATGACATAGTTTTGTCAAACTTCAATAGAACTATCAAGAAATACTCATTATGGGTATTTTCTTGTTTAGGTGATTGTTAGGAGGATCTCCCATATCCAGAAGACTACTTTGACTAAAGACCGATGAACCCATGGCCAAGTGAGTTTTATTTCCATAATTTATCTTACTTGATTGTGCTTGTAGTCTAGAAGCACTAGATTTAAGGAAAAGATTGAATGGTATGCATGTAATATTGTTTGAATGAATGATAAGGATATCGAGATGAGAATTGATTATAATTAATGCTTGATTGAGTTTAGAACTTGATTTTTCTGAAATTCTATGGTCACCTTAAATTGTTAATAATAATGCTATGAGCCTTTAACTAAACTAAAATCATGCATACCACTTGTGAGTCACATTGCATGAGATCACTAACCTTGTGGGGGAAAGGGGTAGTGGTACGATCGTTGGAACTTAATCAAACCTTCAGGACATTTGGTTAGAAGTACATTAATTAAAAGCTTCAAAACATTTGGTTAAAAGCACATTAACTAAAGCTTCGGGATGTTTGGTTAGAAGCATATAAATTGCCACCCCTAGCCCCGAATGAAGAGCGTATATCCATTCAACATAAGATTACCGGAAAATCATATGTCTTATATGCTTATGTGGTTGTTGCATTTTACTTGGTTGATTAAATAACTTGTTTGGTTATTGCTATTCAAGTATACTTATCTATGGAAATAATTCTCACTAAGCTAGTAGCTTATACCCTTATAGCTATTTGTTACAGTTTCCCTACTTTTGGCTGAAGCCAAGTGGGCCATGTACCCAGGTGCCCCCCCCCCCCCCCCCCCCCCCCCTCTCCCCTTCCTTCTGGTTAAGATGGTTTTGGATGAAGTCCAATACTAATGTAGGTGTGGACTTCTAGAGAAACTTCTTGTATACGATATAGCTTTGTTAATGTACTTTTGGAGGGAAATGCCCCCAAGATCCTTGTAAGACTTTATATTTATGAATTAATATTATGATTTCCATTTCTTAATTGTTACTGTATCTCTTAAGCTTCATATTTCAAAGTATGGTCCACTAAAATTGTAAGAGCATACCTTACATTTAATATATAAGCTTTTAGGAATGACTAAGATTGTTATACTTAGCTTTAATATTGCATGTGGCTTACTATTATGTTTAGGATACCCTTTGGGGTATGACAATCTTGGCCTTACACCTTCCAATGCTTTGCGTAGGAGTAGCAGCTTTTGATAGACTCGACGGTTGCCATGCATGTCCATTTAATTTATATCGAAGCCGGGTATGATTAAGGTATACTTAAAGGCGATCAAACAATCATCATATACACATAAGCAATATGTAATATTAATAATATACTTACATAATCATTTATGGGTTCCGGTATGTTTAGCATTCATTGTCGTACATACATACATAAGAGCATAAACATATAAACCCATGCCCCATACATGTTCATTTTATCTTGTACTTATAGATTTAGTACAATTATCTACGAGCACAAGTAAGGTAAAGAAGGAAAGGTTTTCTTAAATAGAAGTTCTTTTCCAAAATAAATGTTGTCATAAAAGAAATGATTTTTCATAACAACTTAGGAATCTATCTTAACAAATCTTTTCTAAAAATCTAGAGGAGTTCATCATAAATTTTAGTAACCAAAGAACATAGGAATTTTTAGACAATACATACATACACTTTACAAAGTCATAAAATGGAAAAGTATTCTTTAAAATTAAAAATTTAAAATATTGTTTAAACAAAAATTTTACTAAACTTCATTTTTCCACCAATACTTTGGAATATAAAGGAATAGACTAGTTTGACAAAACACCAAGAAAATTTCTTTCATAAGAATAGAATGATCTTAAGGAATAAAATTAATGAACAACTTAGGAAATCATTTTTTTTTAATGAAATAAACTTTAGGAAAGATTAAAAAAGTATAGAGTTTGATAGATTTTAACTACTTTCAAAAAGTATTTGAAAATTACCTCCCAATCCCTAGAAATTAAGCTATAAGAAACTTAGAAAAGCAAAAGTCATTCTTTTGAAATTTAAAAGACTAAGGAAATGGAATTAAAAAGGAGAAATACTCATTTAAAATAATTTAAGAAATTTTCTAGCAAGTTAAGTGGAAATTTTCAAAAGTTTTGCTTTTCCAAATTTTTAGAAGACTTTGCTTTTTCAAAAATTCATGGTTGAGACAACTTTATTAAATTGATGCATTTGATATGAGTCAATATATATATATATATATATACACATTTTAAAGGTCTTTCCAACCATTATAGTATCTATATATTTGATACAAGTACTTGTAAGATGAAGAAAAGATTACAAAATTAAGTTTGGCAAAATTCGTAGTGAATCTGATCGCCACTGTTTTAGAGCTCAAATGACTTAGTTTGATGGAAATAGTTTTAGAAATGGATAGATATTTCGAATAGGTAGAAAACAGTATATTATATACGCAATTCCAAGTTAAAATGACCAAGTTATGTTGTTTTAAATTTGAATTGTCTTCTATACGAATTTTGACGTTCTTATGCCATAGTTTTGATAAGTAAAATAGAATCAACAAGGAGTACTCATTATGGGTATTCTTCTTGGTTAGGTGATCTTGATGAAGAGTATCCATACCTGGATGATTACTTTGATTAGTAGATTAACCGATCAACTCATCCATAAGAAAGAAGTATCATCATGACGAAGTGAGTCTACTTCCCTTATTTTTCATGTTTATTTGTGCTTGTAAATTTAGTTGCATTAGACTTAAGGAAAGATAAAATTGGAGATGTATGATAACATGTTAAAAGAATATTAAGTATATCGAAGCATGAAATGCTTGTAATAAATTGTATGATTATTAGCACGTTGAAGTGTTTGAAATTGGTTGATCACTTGCAAGAAATATATAATGGCTAGGCTTTAAATAAAAGTTGATGCATGTACTTCATATGTTGAGTCACATCGCATTCACTATATATAATTGTTGGGATAAGTGTATGATAGTGGTGGTAGGCATAACCGTATATCATGTATGTGGCGAGTAAGAGCCGGTAAAAACTACACAAATTGATGGCTAGTAGGAGCCGTAATAACTACATGTTTTTTATGACATATAAGAGCCGGTAAGATCTATAAAAATGGTTTTTAAAAAGTAGTGGGCGTAATGGGCCAGAATACCTAACCCCGAATGAAGGGCATAATTCATTTAACATATGATTCTCAAAAAATCATATGTCTTGTATGCTCACATGCTTGTTGCATCCCATTTGCTTGTTTAATAAGCTTAGTTGATATTTTGTTTCAAGTATGAATTTTGGGACTAAACCCACTAAGCCCGTAAGCTTATGCCCCTATAGATATTTGCATTCACAGGACCATCTGTTTTTGTACCTGAGGTCTCTTCTTATCCACGTAAGTTTTCTTTTGGGAGCTTTTGAAGAAAATCTACTTGAAGGGTTGGATTAGAATTCCTTTAAAATCTTTTGATGTAGTATTAAATTATTGCAAGAATTATTAGTTATTTCGATCTTCGGAAATTTAGTAAGGGTATTCCCCTAAGAATCATGTAATAGACCTTTAATTGTTAATATTATGATCTATTTTATTTCTAAATTCTTGTATATTCATTATTACTTGCTTAGACCACACTTTCCAAAGCGTTTCCTATTACCGTGTTAGACACCTAACATGTAATACTGAGACTTTTGCAAGACTAAGGTAGTCATTCTTAAGTCTTGATATTATATGTGGCGGACTGCCACATTTATGGTACCTTTTAAGGCGTGACAGGTAGTATGTTTGATATTTTTGTTAAAGAAAAGTGGATAGTAGAGAGTGTTTGAGAGAGTAATTTTTAGATAGAAAAGTTGAGAGGAGAATTTGGTAAAGTTTTGGTATGTTTTATGAGATATGTGAAAGACATGGGGGGGGGGGGTGTATTTATAGATGAAGATGGAGGGAAATTAGATGTAATAAAATAAATTAAAAAAAAAAAAGTATAAGAGGGAGAGAGCTAGGTAGCACCAGCCATGAGGGAGAGAGGGGGAGAGAGTGATTTGTTTTGTAATAAAAAGTAATAACATGTAAGATATGAAAGATGTAAAATAGTATTAGAAATGTAAATTGTAAGAAAGTAGATATATAGATAGTAAGAGTAGGTAGTAAGGAAAAGTAGGAATAGAGGAATAGTAATGAATAGTATAGAATAGTGACAATAATAGTAGACAAGACAAAATAATATCGGTAGTAAAGAAAATACGGGTAAAAGTGTGATATCTGATATTTGTAGTTACCAAAAAATTATAAACCTGATATTTTTGAAATCCTTATATTATTACATGTCTAATGGTGCCATTGGAAAATCTTTAATGTTCAATGTACAGAGACATGGTTTTCGAAATCTGTTCCCGTTCAGGTCCAAACGAACTAAATTTCGACAAATATGATATTTTTAAGCTTTACTATATTATTATGGGCTATAACCCATTATTAACTCAATTTTATTGTTTAAGGTTTAGAGCACATGATTATCAGATCTACTCTTACTAGGGCTTGTTGTTGGCTTAGTTGCCCTTTAGGGATCTGATTTTAATTTCAACATTAAGATTTACTCACTAGATTATAAAATTTTAGGATTTATGATTGTTTTATATTTTTGGTTCAAAATTTAAGTTTTAACTTTATTTTTATGATTTATTTAGTATTCAACAATTCTCGAGATTATTTAATCGAGTCTGGGATTATGGGTTGACTTTGTTTGACTTTGGTGGTAATTGATATTTTTATTCTAAAATTCACCAAAGGGTTTAAGGTTTTAGTATTTTGTCGTTGAGTGTTATTTAGATATATCTTCTTGATTTGCGTGTTAGGGATAAGATAGATGATTTGTTTCACGTATAGATTTCGTATTAAATGATTATTAAATTTCTATTTCTATTTTTAAAGGTTCTCTTTTTCTTAAGGTTTTTGAAATTTCATATTTTGACATTGTTTAGGATTCGGTTTTAACTTGGGTTTGTTTTTAGGGTCTTGGTTTCGATATTTAACCCTAAGATTATTTTCTAAAAATTTTGAAAAATTCAGGGGTTTACACTCCTGTCTATTACTTTGGATACTATCTTTACTTCTACTCACTTGGTGGCATAATTATATCTAACAATGATAAACTTTTGTTATCCGATTGATATCGGTAATGGTCCAAGGACATCTGGGCTCCATCAAGTGAAGGGCTATGGGCTGATAAGGTAGTAGAGATTTGATCTTGAAGTGTGGTCAATTGAGACATGTTTATGACAACTTTGGCACTTCTTTACAAACTCTTCGGCATCATTCTACACTGTTGGCCAATAACATCTTGCTCGCACCACTTGGATATATAGGGACTATTCCTTAATGTGGTGGATGCACTCCCTTTTGTGTAACATCCTTCATTCCGGTGTAAACATCTCAAGAGAGGAAACTAAAACCATATTTGTATAACATTCCATTGATTAATGTGTAATTTGCCACTCTATACATAAGGCTTCTTGCTTCCATCTTGTCTAGGGGCAAGGTCCCATCTCTAAGGTAATTGATGATTAGGTCCATCTAATTTGGGGAGGTTGGATCAATTTAGAGTTCAAGCACCTTGTGGGCCTATTCTAATGCGATTTTCTCCTATAGGCATTCCATGATTATTCTTTCTTCCATTTTCTCTAGGTTTGATGTTGCTATGAAGGCAAATTTAGAGAGTCTACCTACTTTAGAGTCTTCAGCTTTCGGGATTTTAATGATGTCCCAAGAGTGAAATTCCATGGTAAGGGCTTGCTTAATGTTGCGGTACCTGGCTATCCCTTTGTCTTTGAACTTTGTACTCACATTTAACAATGAATCTGAGAAAAATTTTAATTTACCAGCTCTAATATCCTTTACCAACTTTAGGTCTACTGTGAGGGTCTCATATGTCGCTTCGTTATTGCTCATTGGGAATCTGAACTTAAGGATGTAGCATATCTTAAACCCATAGGGTCCTTCCAATATTAGCTTGGTTCTACCCTTCCCCAAAGTGGAGGATCTATTTGTAAACCCCAAGATTTTACGATGATCTTTTTGGAAAACCATAGGGTCGATATCGAAATTGAAACCTAAAGTCAAACCAAGTCAATTCTAGACCCTAGAAACCCTAGACTTGATTAAATAAATTCTAAAATCCTAAAATATTAGATAAGTGATGGAAACTCTAAGAATAAGTCGAATATAAGGCATATACCCTTAAACAATAGGAGTTTCTGAAACCCTAACCTTTACAGATATTTCCTCGATAACGGTTTCCATATCCAATCATTGATACGCAAATCAATGTAAAATATTATGACAAATAATTAATACTAAAATGATATTAGATATCCATATAATATCTGTCACGCCCCAAAGGATACCCAAAACGCGACAGTCCACCATACTTGATATTTAAACTTAAGTATGACAACCTTAGTCGTCCCATAAGTTTACATACCGGGTGTAAGGTGTGCTTACACAACTTTTAGGATCACACTTTGAATTGAATAGTCTTAAGAAGGCACACAATAGCATTAAGAATAGAAATCACAACAAGGTAAATAAATTAAGTCTTTACAAAAGTCAAAGGGGCATACCCCTGCCAAAATAATAAATAGAAGTCTATCTAGTCTAAAACCATATTACAAACATCAAGGTTTGTGTTAAAGAGATTTTTCTAGAAGTCCACGCCTGTAGCTAGGTCCCACTTCTTCAAAAACTCCTTCATCCAAAAGATAACCCTGTGAAAAGCATCCTCTCGGAACGACCAAAAATAGGAACACCACAACAAAACTATCGGGGTGTAAGCTAACAGGCTTAGTGAGATTCATTTCCAAATATTTAATACTCAACAACAGTACATAACAAACAAGTTATTAGCAACCATATGAATGCACAAGCACATGAGCATATAATACATAAGATCGTCCGGAAATCTTATGTTGAATGGATTTACGCCCTCCATTCGGATTAGGTGTTTCAGGCCCATACGACCACATTTTTATTCTTTTCACTTCTTATTTGGGTTAATACAGGTGCCCATCCACCAACTTTAAATTTTTACTGTGGTTGATACAGGTGCCAACCCACACACATTTTCACTTCCAGCCTATACGCCAACACTCGAGTTTACAGGCCCCTCGTTGCCCAAATTATTATGCCTTCTTCCCACAAAAGTATAATAACTTATACAATGTGACTCACTACATGATATGCATGTACAGTTTATTTGTATAATCGTGGCATATTAATTTAGCAGATTAAGTGCAATCATAGAGAATTTCAGACAATCCAAGTCCATCCTAGCTCATACAGGGATTTTTCAACAAGTCTCATCTCGATATACTTATCATTCATTCAACCAAGATTAGATCACAAATCATCATAATTTTATCTTTTCCTAATTCTAATGCCACTATGATTACAAGCACACACATGAGTACAACTATTTAAGAAATAAACTCACTCGGCCATGGAGAGAAATCCACTAGTCGTAGTAGTCCTCGGGGAGTGGAAATCCGTCCTCCAATTCACCTAAGTACAAGGAATACCCGAAATGAGTATTTCTTATAAAGTTCTAATAACTTAACAATTCTAACTACAAAGTTTGTCAATTCCCGCATAAGCTAAAGTCCTAACTTTAAATGACCATATCTAACTTATTTTAACTCGGAATTGAGCATATAATATACCAATTCCTATCTACTTCGAAAGATCTATCCATTCCTAATATTATTTTCAAGTTTTGAAAATGTTCATGCCACAAAATAAGCTGATCAGTTCTGATCGATCAAATTCCAATTCTGAAATATAGTTTTGTGAATGTTTGTGATGTTTCTAGCATATAGTTTAACTATACATGCAATATTGATGATTTCCTATCATGAATGGCATGATATGAACTTGATGCATGCATGCTCTTAACATTATTTACTAAAAGGAAATTTAAGAAACTTTTTATTTGTAAAACTCCTTGACTATTTACTTTCAAGAAAACTAGTTTCCTAATTTTGACAATCCCCTTTGTTTTGGATTTATTTTCTTGAGAAAATCAAATTATCCTTGTTCAAATCAAGTCTTCATTATACATATTACTTAAGCCTTCATTTCTACATAAAAACTTGCATTTTACATTTGTAAATATGTTTTCAAGTAGGATTTATTCAAAAACCCGAATTTTTAGAAATTGAATTTTTGAATGATTCTTTTGGGAAAAACTTGTTTTATGCATCAAAATTTAAGACTTTAAGATATCTATTACTTAAGGACTCCATTTACTACATAAAACTTCTATTTTGAGCCTAGATGATAGGTGTTCTTATGGCCAATATTCAAAATTACGAATTTCATAAGTTGACTAATAATTCAAAATTTTCTATCTTGTTTCTACTCTTTATTTTACACATTAATTTCATCAAAACTCATTTCAACTTATGAAAATCACTACTTTATGATACCTATTACCTATATCCTTCATTTTTCACATAAAACATGAGTTTTAAAGTTGATAAAAGGGTTTTTAAAATAGGGCTTTGAAATCATACGAATTTGTCTTTGAACATTTCAAACAAAAACTTTTCCTTTGTAAGTTCCTTGTTTTATTTGCCTAAGGATCTACCAACTACAACATCTATATACACAAAACAAAGCCTTTATGAGCACTAATTCATGAAAACATAAATCATCCTTAAGATCATAAATGTCAAGCATGGTAAAAGTATCTAAAAGCTAGATCTACTACTTATGATGTATGAAATGAAGTTTAAAAGCATGAACATGGGTTTTTATGCTAGATCTCTACTTTACCCTACTTTTACATGCATAACCATGAAAACACTTCAACAAAAAATTCATCAAACAAAAGATCTACTCTTATGATGGCTTGATATTCATGTAGTAGCATTTTTTTGTCCCTAACAAGTGCTCATGCGGACTTAGAGTGAAAACACTCATGAATAATCTTGCCATTATAAGATTAAAGGGTAGGAAGTTAAGATCCATCACCTAGAAAGCTTGAATCAAGAGGAAAATGAGGAAGAAATTGAACTTGTGAGAGTGTGTGTGGTGGGTTGAGTGTCATGGCCAAAGAAGAAAAATGGAGAGAGTTTGTGAGTTTTATGAAAAGTGAAAAATGAAAAAGAGAGAGAAGGCATAAAAGATATTATATAGTAAGTAAAGTAGGTTTGTCTTAATTATAAAAAGGAAATAAAATAAAACAATTAGGGCGAAATGGGGGAGGGTGTGCGCCGGTTTTGGATTGAGAGGAGAGAGGAAGTGAGTTGAAATTGTTTTGTTTTTTAATTTGTGTAATAAAAAGTATTAAATGTAATAATTTGTTACGAGACAAAAATTCTTGGAAAAGAAAATATATTTGAGTGGTTGTAAGGTTGTAAGACTAGGGTATGGGTGTGTGTTAGGTTGTACTTGTGAATAGTAATAAATAGTAGACAAGATATTTACTTTACCGGTAGTAAGGAAAATATGGGAAAAGGCTATAACTGTAATTTTTATAACTCGAAAAATTATAAAACGTATATTTTTTAAATCCTTATAAAATTTTGGTTCTAAAGAGTATTATGGACTATTTTTCTAAGTTTCTAGTTGTAAGGCTCGCTTTTCCGTAATGGAGCTCGGGAAAGCCCGAAATAGAAAATTTTTCGAAATCAAAACTTTTTATGGTTTAAAATATACTTTAAAACAATAATTCACATTAAATTATTCTATAGAGGTTCTTTTAAATTGAAATCGAAGAAAAGCCGGATCTAAGGTTCTTAGGTTGCTCATACTAATCCTATTTAGGGTTTTGGTTTCCGATTTCCGAAGTTTACTCGGTTACTAAGAAAATCGGGGTTTACAATATCAAATAAAATTTTATCGACTCATAAAAACATCAACTATAGCGATTATGCGTGTATTTTACTTTCTACCAGTAAATAATTAGTATTTTCTACTATTCATTACTGTTTACATCAATCATCTTATTCTTACACTCTTATATCATATTCTTACATCTTATATAATCTACTCTTACACATAGCTAATCATTACTTTATTACACTTTTCTTAATCTTTTTCTTCTTTAATTAATTTTTTTCTCTCTCCTCTTCCTCATGACCGACACCCCTCTCCCTTTCCCTCTATTTTATTTTTCTTTTTCAATTATTTTTTTCATCTTTAATTTCCTCACCTTTTTATCTATAAATATCTCTTCTCTCTTCATTTTTTCATATTGTGCAATTCTTCTTTCTCTCAAAATTTTCCTTTCCCCTTTCTATCTCATTCACACCGACCCGTCCCCATTTGCCTTTCTCAAAATTTTCTTTCATCTTTTGTTTAGGTAAACACACAAAACACTCTCCATATATTATGTTGTGAGACATGTGTATGTATATATCTTTGAATTACTTCCATAAAAATCCCCATGATGCATGATGCTAGGGAATGAAAATGCAAGGCAATATATTGAGTTCATATCACACAATGTTATGTTTATGTTATATGGTCATTTTATTCTTACTTAATAATCTAACTTTTTTTGTGTGTGTGTGTGTATATATTTATAATCTTTAGAGCATATTGCTCAGTAATATAATTTTATCTATTTCACACACTTTAATTTATTTCATATTATATGTTTTCATAAGACTAGTCAAATTCTAGTCTTAGACTGGTTCATAATCAAATTCGAATGAAACTGAATTATTTCAAGTTTTTGGGAGCCTTGACAAAAATCTAAGATTCCCATTTTATTTCCTTTAATCTCACTTTGATTTTATTTATTATGCTCGGTGGCTGGATTATTTTAAAGCTCGGGGAGCCTTGATTATGAGCTAAGACTCCCATGTTTTTATTTCAATTTTTCTTCTCTTTACATTTTTTACCTTGTCAAATTTTATTTTAAGTTCACCTTGTTATTAAAATATTCATGAGAATAGTTTTAAGTTCATTTATATAAATGCTCATAGTGGTGCTGCTATGACACTAAAATGAATTTTCTAAACCTCATATGTCGATAATTCTTTGCTATGCAAAATATTTCCAAAAATATATATTTTTTTTCAATAACTTAAGAAATCCCTAGTATAAAGGAAAATTTTTAAAAAAGGGAGATCGACTTCTCATTCTCTTAAAAATGGCAAGACATAGACATGAAATTTAGTAAATTTTACAACTTGAAATTCTTTTCTTGAAATTACATAAAAGTTAATGTTTTACAAACTAAGTTTTCAAATAGATATTGTTTACAAATCCTCAAGAAAACCAAAACTTCTAAGGAAATGAAATAAGTATAAGAAACTCATTTTCAAATTTGAACCATCTATTTGAAAAGTTTTAAATAAGTAAAATTTTACAATAAGATTTCAAAGGACGTTTTTGATAAGACTAAAGTCTCCTAACTTGATTTCAAAGTCTCTTTAGTAAAAACTCTATTTTAGGCAGCATCGCAAGGATCATGTATGTATTATGAACTATTATTATTGGTTAATGATTTTCAAGTGATATGTGTTTGATATATAAAGTTTGCATAAGTAAAAATTGTGAAAAGTAGTGGAAATCAAGTATGGAACAAAATTGGGCGTAATCTATTCAGTAGGATTCTGAGACCTAGATGACCTTAATTGTTTGAAATAACCTTAGAAATGAATAGAGCATCTAAAGTAGGTAGAAATTGACCACTTATACATGAAAAAAAAATTGGAGTTAAAATGAGTTAGTTATGATCATTTTAAGGTTCAAGCTTGGTAACTAGGAAATCTACTGGAAATAAAATTAATAGAGTTAAAAATTTGAGCAAACCGATGTGAAATACTCATTTTGGATATATCTTTTGTCTAGATAATAAGGATCATGAAGACCTATTCCCTAAAGATTATTTCGACTAAAGGAAGATCCCAATGGCTGAGTAAATTTATTTCCTCGCTTTTTTCATATTCTTGTATATGCTTTAGAATAGAAGCACTAAAAGATAGGAAAAAGATAAAATTGAAATTGTATGTGGGTGTAACCTAAGATATGTATGTGTTTCATGATGCTCGACAAATGAAAGATAAGTATATCAGAATTTGAATTGTTGATTAATGTTTGGTTTTGATATCATGTTAAAATATTTTTGTGTACTTAGATGGTCACCTCTAAATTGGATAATAACTCCATTGGGAATTAATTTATGCTTTGAATTGTTGATTAATGTTTGGTTTTGATATCATGTTAGAATGTTTCTATGTACTTAGATGGTCACCTCTAAATTGGATAATAACTTTATGAGAATTAATTTATAATTTGTTCACGCATGACACAAAGTTGAGTCTCATCATTTTTGCTACTACTCTTTTGTGTGGGACCAAAGATTAATAGTGATGGTTGATAGGAGCTGAAAAGTCTAGTAAAAATTGTGGCTTGTAAAAGCCTGAAAATCTACAAAATTCAGTGGTCGTATGGCCCTGTAACTATCCCCTAACCCCTGGTATGGAGGGCATAAATCCATTATGCATATGATTTCTTGTTAATCATATGTATTTAACAATTCATATGGATGATGCACTTCATATGCTTGAATAATAACCAGATTGATCATTTTATTGGTACGTTATTATGGGAAATTACTTACCAAGTAAGACTTGCTTATATCCCCTTAGATTTTTGTTGTGGCAGGAGTACTTGTGGCTTTATCCAAGGGGAATCTTAACCCAAGTAATGACTAAGGAGTATGGGGAATTTTTGGAGGAAGTTTACAAGAAAATTTAGGCATGTACCTTTGTAGAAATCTCCCTAATTTGAATTTAAATATTTGAATTAGAATTTTTAAAAACCGAAGCCTTTTAAATTTATAATTTTCTAAATCGCTCTTCTAACTAAGGTTTCTACTGGGCAAGCGCATCCATCAGATATAACATAGAATGATCTAGATCGTATTCTAAAGGAAAGTTGGTGGATACTTCTACTTCTGCCCTTTTTCTATTATCTAGCCGATGAAAAACAAGAGGGAAAATCTATCAAACTAAGAGCTAATCTAAATTTAAACTAACAAACTCAGCAATCAAAAGCAAGAGATCTCACAGCAGCGTACAAAATTGAAGATAAATCAATTCACAAGGTTGCTTGGGTCATGCTTTACCTTAAATCTATTCATGTAACTTAAGGAATTTCTTAGAAAAATAGTTGTGTTGATTATTAAACTGTCAGATTCACTAATTTAAATTAAAGATTCTCTCAAAGTCGATAACTCTGGATCTAACCAAAACCAATAGTCTGAAATGCCAATTAGATCAGTGTAAAGCTTAAGAACCCGTTGCTTTAGAAATCCAACTCAATAAATTTTAAAAACAAGTGACAGAAGACTTGCACTCGTCCTTAGCAAGAGGTATCTAAGATAAATGTCATCAATAGCCTAGATCTATCAATTAAAATGATCTCTCAATCTATTTTAATGAAATCAAACATGAACCCATATTATGCACTATACAGATTCAAGATCTATTAAACTTGAGCTATTAAATTCAATAAATCAATCACGTTTTCAACAAAAGCATAGTTTAGTTACATGAAATCGATCAAGGATTCACAAACCCCAAACAAAATAAAACTCCTCCTCCATGAATATGGCAATACAAATAAAAAATTTAGAGAAATAGCACAAACCCATTGGTAGATAAAGCAATTAAAAATAAAAAAATCCTTGATGAATTGAACATTGAAGCACAAGCTACTGTGAAACCCTCAAAATTCTCTTAAGTTTCTCTCTCTAAGTTCTCTCTCTATAATCAAATGATTCTCTCTACTTTATTCTAATATTCTATTCTATTATGATACAAAGAATGGTGTGATACAGGTTATGGGATTCGGGATTTTTTTTAATTTAGCTCCCTAAAATGAATGCAAGAAGGGGTATATATAGGCTGCTGATTTCATCCCTTCCTCCTACCCTGGGTTGTGCTGAAGGGAGTGCTAAAAAAGTAAAAGCCTTGTTTCTTGTAAAGTCCTGCTTAAACTTGCTTTATTTGCTACAAATTATCATATCATCTTTCAATGAAGCCTGAAAACAAATTTGAACACAATAAATGTCATTTATAATAACCTATGAAAATATAAAGTTTCTTCAAAATACTTAAAAAGAAATTTGTCAAGTTAAGTTTTAATACTTTAAAAAGAATTGTTTTATGAAATAAATTGTTGAGACACTACCATTAGAATTTTTGCATATAAAGTGAGCTTATTTATATACTCAAAGGATTTATCAATCATATATACATATATATATATCTATATTTTTACTGAAAAATTTTTGAATGAAGTTGAGTTAGGAAATGGTTTTGCAAAATCTAGAAATATTCGTTTTAAATCTGTACCCAATGTTTTCAGAACCCAAATGACCTTATATGACAAAGATAACCTTAGAAATTGATAAATCTTTGCGAATAAGTAGAAAACGGTATATTATATGCGAAATTTCGAGTTAAAATGAGCAAGTTATGGCCATTTTAAATTAGAATTTCATTCTATGCGATTTTGACGAACATAGTGAAATAGAATTAGAAAGTTTAAAATAGAATTTCTACGAAATACTCATCCCGGGTATTTCTTTTGTCTAGGCAACGAAGGATACGATATTACCTTTCCTAAGGATTACTACGACTAAGAAGATCGCGAAATGGACGAGTGAGTTATTCCTCTTAATTTTCATTACCTTGCGTGTGCTTGTAAAGTAGTGGCATTAGTATACTAAGAAAAGATAAAAATAGATATATATGGGGAATTCGGGGATATGTATATGATTCTATGTTTATGCGTGAAATGAGAATTAAGAATATCAGAACTTCAGATTGTTTGTTTAAGTGTTTTTGTTTACTTACTTGTATGACTGCTTATTATTTGCTAAATTGATTGATCGCCCCCTAATAAACCTTAATAAGATTTGTCTTAAGAAAAATAAAATGCTCGCGCATAGCATCCATCGAGTCACATCTCTTTCAGAAGGTTGCTACCTACGCATAGAGTTGGATTGGCTGTTATCGTGCTGTAACACGGG